>BJCM01015073.1:0-14882 GCA_018326385.1 Flaveria bidentis
ATAATCACTAACCTTATAACAATCACTAACATTCCTAAATCAAGCTAACAACACACTAACATAAACAAAGAATCCCGTTTGCATATGGACGGCTATGCCGCCGCATTCGGTTATTCCACAAGATTATTGTTCTAAATGATGGCTATACCAAAGTCATAGAATATTTTTATAACTCAGATGAATATTAATATACCATATATTGACATAATAAAATGTTCTAACCCGTTTCATGTTTTAACGATTTTAAAAGTGCACATAAGTGCCTTACTACAATTCTGGTAGAATATAATCTTACTTCAACCGACCTTAACTTGATCATAACAAACTAAATTTGAGAAAACTCAGACTCCAATGTTAAGTTCATTGAATTATCTTTTCAACAACAGTTTATACATCTTGAAACTCAATCGGACGACTCAACAATATCCTTCACAAGATAAGTGCGCATTTCAGCACCTTCTTTCTTGTGCTGCTTGTTTGACATATTTAAAGATCTTTTCATAAAATTATTTCTGAATGAAAGTTGTCCGGAAGACTTTGAACTAGTCAATTATAAAATTTTATAATTTTATGAAACTTTTTTCTATTTTTAAAACCTTTTCAAACACATACCAAACATTCTGTCCAGAATCTAAAATTGATGCAATAATCCATTTTCAATCTACCTTTCGATTTTTAGCATTTTCTTAACGCTCTAACTTCTTGTAATGAATTACAACCTCAAGTTATTGTTTTTTTATCATTTAGGACATCACATTTGACTTTTGACATCCAAGCTTTCTTATGTACTCTACAACCATCATTATACTTGTGAGTCTTCCATGTGAGTTTTCCATGTCCCCTTTTTACTTTATTTCACATATTTTGGGGTGAAACATGTTAACCATATAAATGCACATTTGAGACATTTGTGAGTTCTCCATGCCCCTTTTTACTTTATTTCACACCTTTTGGGGTGAAACATGTTAACCTTATGAACTTACACTTGTAAACATCTTGATACTTGTAAATGCACATGCAATTCATCTTTACCTTTTGTCATGGTTATTTGTGTTATTGTAAGTCTTATATGAGATACATATTTTGTTTAAAATCATTAACTATTGCTAGCCTGACGACGTCTTAGATCTTTGGGCCTGACAAGCCTATTTGGTGCTAAAGTCAATGTATTGCCGACTCCTGATGACGTATGCTTGTTCATCATAGGAACCAAGTACACTTAGCCAATCTTATATACTTGTAATCAAGTCGAGGTTTGGTTATAACTGTATGTGTTCTATAAGCTGGCTAACTCGTAACCATGGACATGAATTGCTACTTGTAACCCTTTTATATATATGTATACATATATGCGTGTGTTTAAATCGTGGGAACTCACCAACTTTATAGTTGACCCTTTATTTTTAACATGTTTCAGGTTTCCTACTTGAAGATCTTCTTGTGCTCATATAGGACTTGGACCTAGTTTAAATTGAAAGTCTTATGTTATTGTTTGTATCTTGATTGATTTGTAACGTTTTATTTATCTTGTAATGTTCATTATAAAAATGATATTTAATATTATTTCAACTTAATTAGTTCCATATGCTATGAACAATCGTCTTCCATTCGTCCGCCCCGATGATTCCGCCGTCGGTCGGGGTGTGACAGACATAGTGAGAGATGGAAGAAAGGCTTTAGCAATCACATGCAATCTATGGCACAAACGCTTGGGCCACGCCTCACTTGGCAAACTTTCTCATTTAAATTTTGTTAAGAATAACTCTTCCAAGGACTTTTGTTGTGACTCTTCTTTAAGAGCTAAGTTTTCTAGACTTCCTTTTCTAGTTAGTTCAATAAAAACTAAAGATTGCTTTGACTTGTTGCATTATGATATTTGGGGAAGTGATAGAACCCCCACGCACACACGAGCGACCTATTTTTTGACGTTGTGGACGACTTCAGTCGCTTCATGTGGGTTTTTCTTTTAAAACAAAAGTCCCAAGCTAGTGATTGTCTAATTGCACTTATAAAAATAGTTAAAACCCAATTCGGAAAAGAAGTCAAAAGAGTTAGATGTGACAACCGGGGGGAGTTCACATCTAATAGGATGGATAAATTTTACTTAGAGCATGGGATTCTCCTTGAAACCACATTCCCACACACTCCTCAACAAAACAGAGTTGTCGAAAGGAAACATCGTCATCTTCTCGAGACCGCTAGAGCAATAAAATTTGAAGCTAATTTGCCCATTCGGTTTTAGGGGAGAAAGCATCATGACAGTCACCCATATCATAAATCGCATCCGATCCACAAGCTTGAGGAGCAAGACACCGTCCAAGGTGATTTATGGTCACAAACCGGAGTACGAGCACATGAGGATTTTTGGTTGCCTTGCTTATTATCACAGCAACGAGACAAAGGGCAATAATTTCGTGGAAAGGGGGAGACAAGGAGTATTTATGGGAACCCCTGAGGAACAAAGGGATATAAGATTTATGACGACAGCAACAACAAAATGATAATCTCAAGAGATGTAAAATTCCTCGAAAACGTCTTTCCATTCAAGACAACAACGAATCTGGACGAAAGGGATAAACATGAAGCTTTTGATGAGGTTTTTAACTTACCTCCATGTTACAATGATGGGGAAAGATATGAAAACCAAAGTCATAAAGTTAACGATGAGGGCAGTGGCAATGAAGATGAAGTTGGGAACATAGAAAATGATGTCAACCACCAAGAAAACACAGAAGACCAAAACAACTCTAGAGACAACTTGCATGGCAATGAATCCGCCATACAAAATGAGAAAAATTCAGAGCATCAAGATACAAATGATATGCCAGAAACAAGCGCTTCCGACCAGAGTGAAGTTAGAGAGAAACAGAACTTGATCTGTTCGACTTGATGATTACGTTGTTAACTTGCCACCATCATTGGACACGTCCATACCCGTCCCCAATCAAGACTCCTCGGCCCTATCATCCACAGCACATCCTATAGCTAATTTCATCTCTTATGAAAAGTTCACTAACTCACATATAGCTTACTTGTCGGCCATCAGTTCAAATGATGAGCCTAAGACCTTTAAATAAGCAGTGCAGAAAAAAGCTTGGAAAGAGGAGATGAAGAGAGAGATACAGGCTCTAGAGACTAACAACATATGGACTCTTGAAGAATTACCAAAAGGGAAGCGAGCTATCGACTCTAAATGGATTGACAAGATAAAGTACAAGCCAAACGGGGAGATAGTACGATGCAAGGCACGATTAGTGGCTAAAGGTTTCACTCAACTCGAAGGGGTAGACTACCATGACACTTTTGCTCTGGTCGCCAAGATAGTCACCAATCAAACCATTTTGGCAGTCGCAATCAAGAAGAACTGGATCATGCATCAACTATACATGAACAACGCCTTTCTACATGGCAATCTAGACAAGGAGGTTTACATGAAAATCCCACAAGGATTTGACAAGGGAAATGAAACGAAAGTTTATAGACTTAGAAAGTCTCTCTATGGATTGAAACAAGCCTCTAGAAACTAGTATCATAAGTTCACAGGAGCCTTGAGTGAAGTGGGGTTCAAACAATCGCATACGGATCACTATCTTTTCATTCACAAAACTGAAACCTCGTTCGTTGCGGCTCTTATCTACGTAGATGATGTCATAATTGTGGGAAATGACTCAAAGAAAATACAAGAAACCAAGTTGTTCCTTAACATGAAATTCGGCATGAAAGATCTCGGAGTCCTAAAATACTTCTTAGGTATTGAGGTTGCTCGCACCAAGGAAGGTATTAGTTCTTAGTTAACGAAAATATACCATGGATATCCTAAAGGATAGTGGTATGATGGGGTGCAAACCGAGCGTTATGCCCATAGAACAAAACTCCAAACTTGAAAAGAATGACAAAGAAACCTATGTCGATGCAACCACGTATCGCAGGTTGATTGGTAGACTTCTCTATTTACAAGCTACTAGGCCAGATGTAGCATACTCAGTGAATGTGCTGAGGCAATTTGTATCGAAACCTAGACAAAGTCACATGCATGTTGCCATGAAAGTACTCCAGTACCTCAAGTCCACTCCAGGCCAAAGAATCCTATTTCCTAGAGAGGGAGGTAACAACCTCATTGCTTACACTGATTCCAACTGGTTGGGATGTATTGACTCACGAAGGTCTAGAATTGGCTACCTGCTACTACTAGGTGGTACACCAATCTCGTGGAAATCAAAGAAACAATCGGTTGTATCAAGGTCTTCTGTAGAGGCAGAGTATCGAGCCATGGCAACCACCGTCAGTGAGGTGTTGTGGCTACGTTGGCTACTAAAAGATCTCGGCTTGGAGCAAACTAGTCCGACCCAACTGTTTTGTGATAACATGGTAGTAAAGAACATTACTAACAATCCAGTCTTTCATGAACGAACAAAGCACGTGGAGATGGATTGCTACTTCGTACCGGAGAGAGTTGAGTCAAAAGAGATGGAGCCAATACACATTAACACCAAGTCACAAATTGTAGAATTATTTACAAAGGCCCTTGCATGACAACTTAAACTACTACTCGACAAGCTGGGCATTTGTGACCTTCATTCTCCATCTTGAGGGGGAGTAATGGAAATGAGATTTCCTCCTTATTTGACTTTCCATACATTATACACATTATATATCTTCCGTTTATAGTTCCTCGTTTTTAGCCTTGATTAATGTTCTCTTGTATGTATAAGTAGATAGTTGTTTTCCCTTCTTGAATAGATTGAAATCATTCCAAAACCACTTCTATAATATCCGAGGGATTTATAGATTAAAACACCATATTGCGGGCATAGGAGGTAATGTTTCAAGTTGTAAAAAAACAACAAAAAATGATCAACTAAGAGTTCGAAATGCACTTAGTGAGTTTAAACAAGAAAAAGGCTAAGCAAGATAGTGATGAATCATTGAGATCCGAGGTGAACATTGGTAAAGAAACAATTGACTCAATGATTGTTTTGGAGAATTAAAGAAACCTCGATCTTTTGGTCCTACAGATAGATTTGGAACATCCAAAGATAAGTCGGTCAAAGAAAATAGCAAAAAAGTAACATCAACAATGTTGTTTGAAAATAAAAAAATGATTCATGTTAAAGAATACATCTGTAAATGGGCATATCAATGTGCTATTCCATTTCATGCTTTTGAAAGGGATAGTTTCAAAACATTGTTAGAAGCGGTTGGTCAATTAGGACCTAATGCCATACCTCCTACTCGATATGAGATAGGAGATGCCTATTTACAAAAAAGAGATTGAATGGACTAAAGCCTCTTTAAAAAGTATGAAGATGAATGGAAATATATAGGATGCTCTATTATGACCGATGCATGGTCCGATAGAACAAGAAGATGCATTATGAATTTGTGTGTAAATTCAAAGTTAGATACTATCTTTTTGTCATCTAAAGAATGTTCGGATGAAGCACACACAAGTGAAAACATTTTTGAGTATGTAGATAAGTGTATTGAAGAGGTTGGTCCAGAAAATGTCATTCAAGTTGTGACCGATAATGCATCTAACAATATGGGTGCATCAAAATTGTTGAAGGAGAAAAGACCAACAATCTTTTGGACATCGTGTGAAACACATACCATAAATCTCATGCTTAAAGGTAATAGATTTAATTGTACTATGTTTATAATTTTATTGTTAGTGGTCTACTAATGTATGTCACTTTATTTGTTTTTGAAGCTATTAGTAGATTACCAAGGTACAAGAAAAACATCAATCAAGCAAAAAACTAACGGTGTTTATTTATTCTCATCACAAAACGTTGGCCATGATAAGAAAATATACAAAGTAAATGAATATTGTGAGACCGGGAGTTACAAGAATTGTTTTCATGTTTCTTACCTTACAAAGTTTGTTAGAAAAAAAAGTCTCAACTCAAGCAGATGTTTTCTAGTGAAGAATGGGAGAAATGCAAGTTTTCAAAGACGGTTAAAGGAAAATTCTCCTTTGTAACGGTTATATCTCCCTCATTTTGGAGCGGTGTTACTACTTATTTGAAAATTTTTGCCCCATTAGTCAAAGTTCTTCGAATGGTCGATGCGGATTGAAAGCCGTTAATGGGAATCAATACCTTGAATGACAATAAAAATGCATATCGAAAAAATCATTGAATAGGCTTGATACATGCTTACATTTGGCTGCCTACATTTTAAACCCATATTATTTTTATAATAATCCGGAGATCCAAGATGATTTAGATGCCAATGATGCGGTGGTTGATTTGGTTGGTGTTTTATTTCCCAAAGATTATGAAATACAAATCACCATCTTATCAACTGATTTGCCAATTTACAAGAGTAAGCAAGGAAAATTGAGCGTCCAATCGCACTTAAAGGATGTGAGTGAACGATGATAAATTTGATCCGGGTAATGCAAATATTGTTTATTTAAATTTTCATATTTGTCGTATTAATATATTTGTTTTAACATTGTAGCAAATTGGTGGGAAACACATGGTACTCAACTCCAAATTTAAAAATTGCTATGAGGAGACTTTCTTTGACGAAGAGTTCTTCCGAATGTGAAAGAAATTGGAGCATGTTTGAAGGGGTTAGTGACTTTTAATATATGTTATGCTTAATTTTTTTGTTGAATTTAATTATTTATTGTTTATGTTTCACTATTTAGGTACATACAAAAAAAAAGAAATAGAATAGAGGCGACTAAAATGAATGATCTTGTTTTTGTACAATTTAATGCAAATTTGATGAAGAGAAACAAGAAAAGAAAGTTAAGAAATCATAAAATACTTATAGCCGAGGATGGTAGAGGGGGTAAAGAATGGATTGTTGATGGTATAAATGAAGAATTTGAGTAGGGGGTACCTAGGGATGTGCTTAGTGAAGCCGCGGGTGTTGATGAAGTTTTATATAATCGAAGAAGTGCTAGGACAAGTGCTAAGACAGGTGCATCAAGAGAACTATATGATGAAGAATTTGAGTCGGATGATGAGGAGAAAGTAGATGAAGATGTTGAATACGAGTCGGATGGTGTTCAAATTATTGAACAATATGGACAAGACGATGACGAATTTTAAACTATTTGAACTTTGAAGTATTAGAACTATTATGTTTTAATTTTTATGTGTTAAAATATTTGATCTTTAAACTGTCAAATACTTGATTGTTATTTATATGTTTAGTTAATTATGTTTGAAGTATACTAATCTTAACTATATATATAATTTATGAAAAATGCATATAAAATATGCAAACCGATTAAACCGATTAATCCCTAGTCCCCACCTTACCGCCCGACTAACGCCTAGCGATTTTTACAACACTGTAAGTAGTTCACGTCATAAAAAAACTAACAATGTTAACTATCAGTTAGTAAGAGATTGTTAGAGGAAAATAAGTTTATAGTTGGGATTCTCTGTAAACATTTCCTGATTTGAAATTAATCCCGACTAATAAATAAAAGTTAAAATTATTACAATCCAATAACCATATACATTTTTTCACTATGACTCCACATGCATTTGAAAATTTTGATATATTTTGGTGAAAAGAAAAGGAATCATAATTTCAATTGTGCTATGTACTATGATATAATAACCACGGAATTCATTTTAATGTTAGTGGCTGGATTCTATACACGAAACAAGGTCCACTTTACTGGACGATATAAAATGTATTTATTTCAAAGACCACTTAACTTGGATGTGATGAAATTGGTACAACGTCTTTCAAGTCTCAAAAGAGAAATTTAAGTAAAAAAAGAAATAGATGAGAAAAAGGTAGCACGAGAATAAAAACGTTTATACTAAACCACTACGTAACATCAGTATTTCTTGTGAAGATGAAACACTAAAACGACAATAAAGAGGACATTAGCAACAAATAATATTGTGCATGGATGTAATTACGTATTATAAATTGTAACAACCACCGTATTCGTAATTCTTAAAATTTAAAATTAGGTATAAATTATATTATTAAAATTTATGTTATTACAATGATGTACCTTATTTATACCACGATTTTGATGGTGTTGGTCCAATCATGCCCTGTTTACTTTTCATCTAAACTTATAAAGTAAGTTTTACTGTCAGATAATTATTACAGATATATTTAAAAATTTGTCAAACCTTAAATGTTTATATTATTAATTCTTTAACATTTAAAGTCTAAGATTAACATTGCACTTAACCTTTTGTAAGTATAAGTGATCGATCCCTATTCAACAAAAAGCAAGTTGATAATTAAGTTATATTAATCAATTGCATCTCCATACAACTTTTAGTTGTTTATAAAATCTCTACATAAATTATTTGATTGTAAGCCGTCATACTTTAAGATTAATTGATGGCTGGTTATACTCTACCCACAAGGATATTCATATAACATGCAACTGTTATAAAAAAGAAAGAAGTCTTGACTTATATTTTAAAATTAATATAGATGCGTTATTTTTTTATTTTTAAATTGAGTTATACAAAATGTTTTAATGAGAATTGAATACACTTAATTTCATTACATTCGTAGTAATATTCGTAGGAAATAAATTCACTTTTATATTAAAAATAGTAATTCTAACGATACTCTCGTTAGTAATGAGAAATATTCTAGTACAATACCGTTTATAAATACGACTAGAAAAATAAATATAAACAATATTTATGTACCAAACTTAATTCGAACATCCGCCTTTAGTATATACACCAATGAGTCTTTATACAACATTCTTGACACGAGTCTTCATTACATTTGAATCTTCAACTATACATCTTGACTATAACAACTAGCAAACAAAAGATTGACGGTTGTGACTGAGGATCGTGTTAGACATATGTCACTTAAAATGATTTCGCGTCTCTACTCAAGACAACACGTCTGACTCCCAGGGCACAACAGCCAAAGCAATATGTACAGTCGAAAAGTGCTTCGGCTCGAGAGTAAAATATGTGTTATGATGTTATGTGAAAAAATATTAAAGATGATGGTGTATGAAAAATAATTTAGAGAATACTAATCTCTAAATTTCGATAAAACTTGTTAAATGTAAATAGAATAAATTTCTTCTTATTCTCTTTTCTTATCATTAGTTTGTTTACATACTCATGCTAAAAATTTTATATTAATATGAGTTTTATGATTCACAACCAAAACTTCTATTTGATTTATGAAATATATTTTATAAGACCAAATTAAAACTTATTTTATTCATGACATGTTTAATATCAATTTTAATAAAAATCTTGATCCATAATAAACATTCATAATATTTATTAAAAGACTTGGTCAAAATATAAAACATCCATGTTAATCAATACTGGTTTTATTAACATTATGCAAGAAATTGCAAAAATTTCCTACTATAATCACCAAAGTTTTACTTTCTTCATTCCGATCATTTAATTTCGAGCATCGATATCTAATTTATATTAGCTTCACTTTGGACACGGTATAGTTCTTTACAAGACAAGAAACTAAAGCAATTATATATATATATATATATATATATATATATATATATAAATTATATAAATATAATTATTTTGTGTCCAAAATTCCAACAATATAAATTTTTACTTATTTATTTTGAGTTGTCACCAGAACTTTATTTTAAATAACTATGAAACTATTATATTTTATTATTTATAATTGTATAATAATGCTAAAATGCAATGCAATGAACTTTGAACGTATCGTATGATGGAAGTTCCTATAATCAATGACTTTGTCTAATTAAAAGAAGAAAATGAGAAATACCAAACACTGTGCGGCACACAGCATTCCTACTCACAAGTTGACCAGACATTTTGTCAACACACAAAACCTCAAACGTAGTCGTTCGCTCGAAACACTATTAGTACAATCATCTGCCAACCTAGTTTTTTTGTTAACAGCTAAAAGTTTATTAAAGTATAGACTTTACGAAACGGTATCTAGATGTATAAAATAATATATTTTTCGTAAGTTCGGAGGGTTTGAGTCTTGGAGTTAGGACTGCAAACGAACAAAATGAATATGCATAAGGTTTTGTTCGTGTTCATTTATTAAGAATCTGTTCACGAATATTCACCGAACAAGATTTCTTATTTGTGTTGGTTTATAATGGAAATGAACATGTGGGTGTTGTTTGTTTTTGTTCATTAAAATTTTGTGTAACAAATACGAACAAACATAACCAAATGTTCATAAACATAAACTTAAATAAACTTGATATAAAAAGCTTACGTGAGCTTGAAGGTAGATGAATGTTGTAAGACCTCGTTCCCGAAACGCTTATAGTTGGTCATTCATAGCATGAAACATTTAAAACATGACATTTTGTAGCGGAATTAAACTCTTCATATATAATTGTAAGTACATGACAACACATTATTTTTGTAGTTGTATCACAAAAATTTGCCAATTACAATCATTATCTTAAAATCTAGAATGCCAGACTCGGATCTTTCCAGTAGCTATCTCATCCATGCCTGCACTCCTCAACTGCATAGTTACCTGCTAACTATTATGCACACAAAGTCAGCTACGGTAAATGAGTTCTAGTTTTATAATAAAATACTTATTCATATATTTCAAAAGCTTTACATTTAGGTAGTGGTCATTCATCATTACATACATATCATCATATTCATGTCTTATCATTTTTACATTATCTTTCACTTCATCATAAACGAGATTGCACAAAGTAAGAGCTCCCTGTTGACCGACAACAAATGTTGATCCCTATCGCTACACATTATCATGGTAGCTAATCCCCGACAGTTGATCCACATTGCAAGGCACATAGTCCGCTCATGAACACAGATCCATCATCATACATCAAACTCACATAAGTGAAGTCCATCATAGTGCTTGCAAGACTTTTCATCATCATACGGGCCGGGGGTAACAATCGTTAAGTTCCACTTCTCATTAATATTATCTTTCCATTCTCTTTACATAATACTTTACTTATTACACATATAACATTCAAGTAAGGTTTTCATAAAAATCTTTTTCATCACAAGAGAAAGTAGCTTAAGACATCATAATACATCGTAAACCTCATAAATCATCACAAGTAGGAACATTCAAATCACTTATCCTATCAAGCACTAGCTTACTATTTATTGTACTTCACGTATAGTAATCACACATCTTAAGGCTAACAACAGAAAAGTCATATAGTTAAGCATTCAACATCATGAAGGTATGCATAACAACCCTAATAACCGTTGAAAACTTTGTAAAAGAGAGGCTAGAACTCACCTGTCTCCGCAAATAACTTCACCTAAAGTATGTTCATGATACACAGTCTGCATACGAGTTAACATACATACATGTCATTTTCTACACAGTTTCTCTGCTAGTTTCGCGGCTAGTTTCGCAACTAGTTTCGCGGCTAGTTTCGCAGCTAGTTTCGCGTCTAGTTTCGCAGCTAGTTTCACGTCTAGTTTTGCAGCTAGTTTCGCGTGGCATTTTCGCCTAACTTTCATTGGTATGCATGGCTGCGAAATTACCAGTGAAACTATAGTTTTGCTGGATGATCCATAGTTTCGCAGGAAGAACTAAAAGTTTCTCTAGACGAACTGACAGTTTCTCTGTACACATAAAAATGACGATCCAACCCATTTTTAATCCAAAACTTTAACTTTTTACATCCAAGTCTTTAGTTTTTCATTTATGAACTTATATCTAATCTTTTTACATGATTTCATGTATAAAATCGTGACTTTTTTGTTGACTCTTTACCACTTTTCAAAACCCCAAAACTCTAGAATCCTGGTATGATTAAAAGGGACGTTTGGATGATGATTCTTACCTGGATTCTTGCTATTTCCTTGTTGTTTGATTCCAAATAATGTAGATCTTCAATCCTTTGATCCATAAAGCCTCAAATCTTCACTTTTCTCTATTTTTCTCCACTTTCTCTCTCTTCTGGAATGTTGGTTGTTTGAGTTGAAATGAAGAAGACTATAGGTGATGTGTGTATATACACCGGGTGTTCACGGAACCTTATACTTGTCTAACACATAACCCGTATGGTTAATTTTGTCCATAATCCATTTCTTTATATATTTTTTTATATTAAATAACCCCAACTAAGTCCATTGTTATTAATTGGCTCGTTTCGAATTTTCGGGGCGTTACAAATGCAGATTGAGATCGAACTTGAGCTAACCGAATCGAGGCGAGAGACAAATAATAAAGTCAATGAAGGTCGAATGGTCGATCTCTAAATTGGAGAAGCCATAATGGCTAGTATACTATAAAATCAAAAGCAAACCGAGTAATACAAACTGTATATTAAAACTGAAAGCCCTAATAGATAGGATGCTGTAATTAAAAAATGCCTTATGTGATTTTGTATTGAACAATGGCTTAATGAAGATGAACATGGGCTGAAGATGGCGAATGCAGGTGTTGGATTAAGAATTGTTGGATCAAGAAGAAGGCTGGTGCAATCAAAACCAAATTACTTAGTCAAATTTTGGTGCAACTTACAAAGGACTTCCGAAGCTAAGTATGGGACTTCTGAAGGATTTAGAGGTCTTCCGAAAACAAAGTGAAAGATAAACTTCCAAAGACAAACTCTAGTTTCGAAGACAAAATGTTCACTTCCGAAGATCATGTCTTAGAAGAAAAGATCAGAAGTAAACTTCCAAAGTATGAAGAACAGAAGAAGTTCATCAGGCCTTAGAAGAAGTAGCCTCTTTCAAAGTATAAATGGCCTCGGAAGAACTTGTTCTTCCAAAGTCAACTACCCTTCGGAAGACACTACTATGAACCAGTGGACATAAGTATGGTCTCCGACATTCCGCTGCAGACCTCTGATATTGCATGGCATTTTCCCAAAAGACTATGCATTTGACCATACTTTATTCCACTGTTCATCTTTTTTATGTTAGTACAAGTTACCAACTTTAGTTGGTGACAAAAAGGTAAGTCATGGACATATCATGACTACCATATCTTAGATAAGACATTATCTAGGATACCTTAAACTATAGTTTTGTAGTATTTGCTTTAGTTAGAGGATTTCACCCAGTATCAAAGTATGGCTATAGGTAGTATTATATATAGTTTCTCATTGTAACTCATAAACCATGCTTGTAAGAGTCTTGTAATACTTTGAGTTGAGAAGCAATATATGCAAGTATCTTGAAAATTATCTTTGTGTTCTTTGATACTTATTATATTACTATCAACTCTTAGAATAGACTCTGTTTCATCTAATCTGAGTGTAGCATAAGTGAGTTTGAGAGAAAAACCAAGTGTTAAGTGACAAAACCGATCCTGCAGCAGGGGATGAAGAAAGCGGTCAGTGGAGGTTGGCGGTAGGGGCGAGCATGACTGAGTTAGAGACTTGGAAGGTTTACTAAAACTGAAATGGTCAAATAGAAGATGTTGATAAAGACGTATATCACAACTAGGGTTTCATTTTATATAAATTAAAACAAACAAACTAAAAGTATAAAAACTTTTGAATGAACGAACATAAACAAATAAAAGTGAATGCATTACCGAACATTCACGAACATAAATGAACAAGCATGACATTTGTTCATGTTCATCTGTTTAACTAAACAAATGAATTTTTTTGTTCGTGAATATTCATTTGCCAAATGAATAAACGTAAACAAACGTCTTGTCACGTGTGGTTCTCTAAATGTTCTCTTCATTTGCAACCCAACCTACCTATAATTAACAATGGTACAATATTCAAGTTGTAAAGGTAATAATCCGGTTGACAGCTTGCAAAATAAAGATTAAGTTGGTCAACGTTTTAAAAAAGGGTTATTGGATTTTAATAATCCCAAATTTTATTTATTGATCGGGATTAATTCCAATTCAGGAAATATTTATAAACTTCCAACTTTGAGTTTATTTTTCTCCAAAGATTCCTTTATTAACTAAGAGTTAACACCATTATTTTTTTATTACACGGACTACTTATATGACCAAAACACTAAATAAAAAGTTGAAATCAACCATTAGATCCGTCAATCTGAAATTTCATAGCTTGAAACCCATAAATCACCTCCTGATATAACCCCTTGACTCGTTAAAGGTAGATTTCATATGACAATAAAGGCTAGACATCGAAAAATGGACCTAATAGAGGTCAGGCAGCGTCGGAGTTAAAAAATGGCTCAAAGTTACCTTTATTTCATTTAAGAAAACTAATAGACGTCAACTCTCTGGAGGGATCGATGGATGAAAATAAACTAAAAGTTAGAAGTGTTTGTAAACATTTCCTAAGTTAGGATTAATCTCAACCAATAAATAAATATTTGAGGTTAATCAAATCCGATAACCCTTTAAAAAATTAACGGGTTAACCTAAGATTGTCTTTTTGTTTATACAAAAACAAGTCGACACCATCTCCTTATTAATCCTAAGAACTAGTTACTTTAATTTCGTGTTTCTAAGTAAACCTAACCCAATAATATAAACTTAACCATCTTATTTAGGTCAACCTTCAAAAAACACTAAATGCTTTCAACGCGTATGATGCTCAAAGATCATATAATAATAAGATTATTTAAAAGATAAATGCTTCAAATTTCGTAGTGCGGATATTGTGAATTATCCATAGTCATCCAAATTTCTTTTATACTATTATTATATTGTTATTATTATATTGCTATTATTATATTGTTATTACCTACTTTAAAACGTTTACTTTGTGGGGTTTGACATTTGCTTGTTCTATTTATTAAACGTCTAGTTTGGGAATTCTTGTTTAAAAACTTTTAAATCTAATCACAACATTTCGAAGATATTGTTCAAGTACTTCATCAATTATATCAAGGCTTAAATGTAGAACTCGATTTTGTATACATTTGGATGGAACAAAACTCCATTTTTGTAAACAAGTGACGTTAATAAACTAACGAACGTGTATATATATA
>BJCM01015127.1:0-12451 GCA_018326385.1 Flaveria bidentis
GATGGCAGTTTCCAATCTTCCCCGCAACTAGACCGTCATAGGAGTGAACGACAGCTGCTAGGAGATCCATATGCTCCTTTGCCACCTCTACAGTAACATTACCGAGATTCTCGGTCTTCAACTTTGTAGTATTAGTTTCAGGTGCTATTAATTGGGTGCAAGATGACCCTGACGTCTCAAATCCTAAAGTAGTGGCTTGGGAAGGAGTGGCTGAACTCGACACGAATGCCATTTGTAGTGGTGCTCCAGAAGTTTTTGGTTGAGGAGTTGAGTTGCAAAGTGATGGGTTCTGCTCATATGATCCCTTTTGAGATCTGTACTTCATCCTCAATTCTTCCTCTCTCAGCTTCAAAATGAAGTCATTAA
Source organism: Flaveria bidentis (assembly GCA_018326385.1). Taxonomy (NCBI): domain Eukaryota; kingdom Viridiplantae; phylum Streptophyta; class Magnoliopsida; order Asterales; family Asteraceae; genus Flaveria; species Flaveria bidentis. Next base: position 367 of record BJCM01015127.1, read on the forward strand.
TATCCAACTTTGCCAGCATATCATTCTGTCTGAGATTTGACACAAACGAAACCCACTTTTCTAGCAATCCATCTGCAAAATTCGACACCTTGTCTTCCATGGATGTGGTAACCCCATGAGTGTGCAGCTCACTCATCAAATGGTAGAAACAATCGATGATGTCATCCAGGCTCTCTTTTCCTATCGAAGAGAAGTTATCAAACTCTTTCTTCAAAGCCTTTGCCTTTAATGCCTTCAATGTCACATTCCCGTCATACCATTTTTCCAGAGCATCCCATAGCTTCTTGGCTTGTTTGTTCTAAAAAAACTAATGGAATATATCCTTAGGAATTGATTGAGTTAACAAAGCATACACCTTCTTCTCTGCATTGTACTTCACCTTCTGGCTATCAGTCATGCCACCCAAGGTAAGTTTAACTCCATCAGCACTAACTGGCATGCTATACCCAGTCTCGATTGATTCCCATAGATTAGGATCAACTCCATTTAAGTATATCTTGAACCTTTGCTTCCATTGTGGGTAATCATCTAACGTTATGAGCTTAGGGGGCTTATTGTGATTCCCAACTTCATTTTCCAGAAGCAATAGATTCTAGATCTGTGAATCCCTACCGGCAGTAAAAGTTGAGTACTGATCTTCCATTTTTATTAACTCTGAATTTCAAACTTAAACTTTTTCACTCGTGTGAATGGATAGGTCCGAATGAATCAATCGTGGAATTGAACAAATGCGGTTGAGCCAATCGTGCGCTTGGACAAATGTGGATGAACAGTCGTACAATTGGGCAGATGCGGATGAACAATGCGAATGAGATTGTTCAGTCGTACGAATGGATGTGCGACAAAGTTCAATCATGCGTATGGGAGATGCGAATGAGTTCAGTCGTGCGATTGAGTCAATCGTGTGACTGAAGGCTGCTGGTTTTGAAAATTCGAGTGTTTTTGGTACTTTGACACAAAAATATGAATTTTTACGAACCCTAATCTGCCGTAAGCCGAAAAACGTGAACTTTTAGATCTGGAGACGTCGAAAACACTGTTTTACTCAAAAAGATGGTGTTTTTGAATGAAAAACGTGAGCTTTTTACACCAAACGATCGAATCACACGCAAAATCAAGAGGCAAAGCTCTGATACCACTTGTTGGGGTCGTGTACGTACGGAGTACTAACTGATTCTGCGCGTATACCAGATCAAATAGTGCGGAATCCTATTTGATTGACGATTCAATCAGGGAGAACACCGTTCAGATCAATCTAATGATTAATGAAACGTTAAGAATGATTAGAGAATGATCAACTGTGATCTATGAACTTGGAACAAGTTTTCTTGAGTCTCAGGACGGCTAGGGTACGATTATGTGCGTAGGTAGTCGAATTGTTACGTTTTTCCACGAATTAGGTTATATTTATAGGTTAGGATCTTCCAATCGTACGACTAAACCATTAGCATAGTTCAGTCGTGCGACTGAATCATGCGGTTGATCCATCCGCACGACTGAGGGTTCAGTCGTGCGATTGAGCCAATCTTATGTCTCAATCGTGCGACTGGTCCAGTCTCCTAGTTCAGTTATGCGACTGGTCCATTCGCATGAGAACTTCACACGATTAAGTTTAAACACATTTCTCAACCATTATTGACTAAGAACTTCACACGATTAAGTTTAAACACATTTCTCAACCATTATTGACTAAGAACTATGTAAACAACCACAAACCTGTATAGTTAGTTCAATATGCGTTATTACACAATAAACAATGAAATATTAAACATTATAAGCATCAACCACACTTTGCATTTCATTCATACCGATTCAATTACATATATGTAAGACATGATAGACGTATTACATTAAGCTCCTAAACTAGGTACACATGTATCAACATGGTGATGCGGTGGACCGGTGGTGATGCGCGATGAAACTCGATAGAGGTGGGAGGCTATAGGTGTGGTGGACCGGTGGTGGTACGGTGGACCAGTGGTGATGCGGTGGTGCCTTATGCAACAGAGGTGATCAATTTGAGTGAAAGAAACATTGATTTATTTTACTTGTAGATTAGTTTTGAAAACCATATTGACCTAGGTTTCTTTTTTTTTCAAAAGAACTTTTAACCCATCTTGACCCACTTGTGTTTTTTATTTAATCTATTGTAACCCATCTTTATTTTTGAAAAACCTATTATGACCCAAAATCACATCCCTGGACTTCTTTTGCCATCACTACTAACATATAATGTAAAAATATGATTTGAATCATTAATAACATGATTTATAAAAAATAAACAATCATTATCATACAATATGTCAATTGAATGAGTGTATGCAGATAATTTATAACATAATCTTATACGCTTTTGAAAACCATATATATTAAAGACAAGATGTTTCAATTCCTGAAATGTAATATTGATCGATGGAGAGATAGCCTGTCTATTACATCAAACTTGGTCTGATATATAGTAACTTTGTGGATCAAAAGTTATTATTTAAAACAAGATAGACCATTTCCCCCAAATTATATATACATATTAATCCCTTTGATCGGTGGCTATAGTGCCACCGTACCAGAGGGGATGCATAGTGTACAACTATCAAAGCAAGCATAAATTTGCAATGGTTGCGTTGGTGGTGGTACTGTGATGGTTGCAGCGGTGGTCGTGCGACAATGGTTGTGGTAATAGTGTTGCGGTGGTGGTGCTGCGATGCTTTCCGTGGTGCTAGTGTGCTACGATGGTTGCGGTGGTGGTGCACCGATGGTTGTGGTGGTGGTGCTGCGATGGTCACGTTGGTGGTGGTGTTGCGATGGTCGCGTTGGTGGTGGTGGTGCGATTGGTACAGTGCTGCTGTTGTTGCTGCGATGAGTGCGACACTAGTGGTGTTGTGATGGCTACGGTGCTGGTGGTTTTGCGATGCGATGCTTGCAGTGGTAGTGGCTCTGTGATTGTTACGGTGGTGATGGTGGTGTTGAGGTGGTTGTTATGGTGGTTGTTGTGGTGATGGTGGTGTGAAGTGAGGAGGAAAAAAAGAACATATTTTGACTCAAAGAAAAGAGAATCAATTGAATTTTAACTTTTTTTAAAATTGATTAATTATAGATTTGACATCCATAATATCTCATCATAAATATAAATCTTATATTTTTTCATTCTTATTTGCATTTTATTAAAAAAAGGTAATTATTCAACTTTTTAATTGTATAAATATTCGAATAGGACACATTTGCTTTTTAAGTAAATATAACTTTATATTAGGTGGTTAATTATTATATTACTTACGAATAAATTTATTTTAAACACTTTTGCATACTTATGTGGTGTAATTTTCGGGACCGACCCGTAACGTAATACAATTAAAAAAAAACCCGCGACAACATGTGGTTTTCATTTATAGTTTTTAACATTAAAACCATAGGTGATTTAACTACTTTATTGTTAAAATTACAAATTACAAATTTCATTTAATTTCATTTCATTTTCATTTCGTGTGTGATATATTAAAGAATCAGTCGGTGGTTGGCATCCGTTTATCAACAACACCTCCGAGAACACCACCGGAGAACAATGGCATCTCCGGCGATCCACCGTACATCCATGCAGCGCCTCCCTACCTTCAAAGACCGAACGACGGTCGCCACCGCATCCTCCGCCCCATCCTCTTCCTCCTCACTCCTGGACTCCTTCGCCGCCGATCCCATCTTCTCCAAATTCCTCTCCTCCGACTTCGACTCCACACGCTTCTCCTCCGAAGCCCTCTCCTCCGGCACCGCCGCTGCTCGCGCCGAGAAGATCCAAGACGGCATCCGCCTCCTCCAAAAACAGCTCCGATCCGAAGTCCTCACTCGACACGACGACCTCCTCTCGCAGCTCTCCTCCGTCAAGGACGCCGATTCCTCACTCTCCTCCATACGCTCCGCTGTTTCCACTCTCCAATCCTCCGTACGACGCATCCGATCCGAGATCGCGGACCCTAACCGTCAGATCCGATCGAAGACTCTTCAGCTCGAGAATCTACATTCCACCGTGGATCTGCTTCAGTCCACGGTTCGTGTGCTTCGTCTGTCGAAGAAGCTTCGAGACGTGATGGCGGAGCCTGATGCTCAGAAACTGGATCTGTCTAAGGCAGCTCAGTTGCACAGTGAGATTTTGCGTTTGTGCGGTGAAAATGACCTGTCTGGAATAGCTCCGATTGAGGAGGAGTTGAAGTTGGTTAACGAAGCCGGGCAGAGGTTGCGAGCTGAGGGGATGAAAGCACTGGAACGGGGACTTGAAGGGTTTAATCAGGCGGAGGTTGGTGCTGGCTTGCAGGTGTTTTACAATCTCGGTGAGTTGAGGTCGACGGTAGATGGTTTGATTAACAAGTATAAGACTCAGGGTGTGAAGAGTGTGAGTGTTGCGTTGGATATGAAGGCGATATCTTCTGGTGGTGGTTTTGGTGGTCCGGGAGGGATACAGAGAAGTGGAACCCCGCAGCTTGGCGGTGGGGCTAAGGCGAAGGAGGCCTTGTGGCAGAGGATGGCTACTTGTATGGATCAGTTGCATTCAGTTGTGGTTGCCATTTGGCATTTACAGAGGGTGTTGTCAAAGAAAAGAGATCCTTTTACTCATATATTGCTACTTGATGAGGTTATGCAGGTTAGTTGATACTGTTATTACTTTGCTATTTGTGGATGGAAATGAATTTATATGTTGTTTAGGTATTATTTGTTGGATTGCCCCTTTCTGTTTCTTCGATGAGTAGATCTTGTTTACTCTAAGAATGAAGTTAGAAAATTCTGTGTCACTGTATTATTTAATAAACATGTTCTTGATGTACCTGGCAAGAAAGCTTAGATGATGATAAATTAATAATAAATTTTGATGATTAATGGATGTTTGGATGTGCGTGTCTAGAATTGATCAAGTGACATTGAGTAATTAGAGTCAAGTAATCTGTAGTAATAAGGAGTGGAGGAGGTAGTGTTTGAATGTGCTTCTTTACTTTAGACTGTCTTGAGTGTTTGGGAACCTGCGGTTATTAAGGATGCAATAGATAAAGTAATGGACTAATGGCACCAAAAGGTATGCAAATAGTTTTACTTTTATGTCACACAGCCTCTAGTGGTTATTTAAAGTGGTGTATTCCACTCCTAAGTAATCCGATGATCTTAAGTAGAAGTAGGTTAGGCGAACAATAATCATTTTCAAAAGTACATCCAAACAGCCAAAACTATTCCTCTACACTATGAAGTAATGTGGATTTTGTTAAGTTCGATATCAGTTATTGCTTTTGATAATATTTTGTTTCTAGGGGTTTTGATATATCATGGAGAGAAGCCCACCCCTTAGCCATATCCTTTGCCAATCTAGTCTCTATTGTTGATCATGTTTAACCTTCAACTTGGAATGCAATATGTTCTATGTGGATCTGATGCTAAATAATGTTGTTAGGAAGAGAGGAAGTAGATTGTTTTAAAGCCAAAGAAGTAAAAGATGGTTCATTTCTAACATATGTGCCAAGCGCTATTGACCCAAGCAATTCGCTAGACATGGAATTCCATTTTAAAGATCGCAGTTGATTTCATTCTTTTTATGTACTTCCACTCCATGCATTGCTTTTAAGAACAGCGTTTACACTGTTTTCGTGAGATTAGAAAATTGAAAGATGTAAAACAAAATGAAAGGAACTTAAATTTCTTCATGGTATTGATTATTTATAAGGAACTCGAGTAAGGTTCTGACTAAATTTCTCTTTAAATCCCATGTGAGAAAATTTTCGAGAAAAATGAACCTTAAAGGCTTTATAAGTGTTGTAATTTTTAATGACAAAACTACCCTTGACTTAATTTTTTTTGTTCAGATCAGTTACACAGGAAGGACATAACTGTAATTTCTTTAGCTTTTTTATTTTTTATTTTTTTATGTTCCTCTCCAACTCAAGAACATGAAAAGTTTAATTGTAACATTTCCTTTCCTTTCTTCCCAACTTGGAGAAAACTCAAAACAATTATTTTTACTTTCCTTTTTGTTTCTCATTTATACATGCACTTTTTCTCTCTCTAAACTCTATAAGATTGTTAGTGCATCTGCTTAATCCCCACTTAACCTATTAAGCTCTAGGTGTTTGGTTAACTGCCTAGGTGCTTATTAGAAGTCTGACTGAAGTACTGAACAGATTGTAGTCCCTTCATATTGATATAGGGATCATGATGGATTTATACCATTGGCTTTCTAGTGTACACCTTTACCACATTGCACAATTGATTATCAATGCATCTACTTTAACATTCTGTGCTTATTTTCCCCAGGATGGTGACCCTATCTTAACTGCTCGTGTTTGGGAGGCTATTGTAAAAGCATTTGCAAATCAAATAAAGTCTACTTTCACCGCATCAAGCTTTGTTAAAGAGATCTTTACTGTTGGTTATCCAAAACTCTTGTCTATGATTGAAAATCTTGTTGAAAGAATTTCACGTGACACAGATGTTAAAGGGGTTTTACCTGCCATAACAGTAGAAGATAGAGATCAAATGGTTGGTGCCATTGAAGTGTTTCAGACAGCTTTCTTGGCTCTATGCTTGAGTCGGCTATCTGATCTAGTTAACAGTGTATTCCCTATGTCAAACCGTGGTAGTGTTCCCTCTAAAGAACATATTTCCAGAATTATATCACGAATCCAAGAAGAGATTGAAGCTGTTCAATTAGATGCACGCTTGACCCTTCTTGTTCTGCGTGAGATCAGCAAAGTCCTGCTTTTGCTTGCTCAACGAGCTGAGTACCAGGTACACTCATGCTTTAGTATATAAATTAATTTGCAACCCTGACTGTTGCATGCAGTTTGCTGTCCATTTTTCACATAATTTATTCAGAAGTTACATAATAGTCTAGGATATAATAAATCAGAATGCGCAACACTTTTCAAGAATGGAATTCCATTTATAAATAAGTTATTATGCATGTTTATTATGCATTGTGCTCAATATATATTTATATGAATGGAATTCCATTTATAAATAAGTGAGACAGAAGCCTGATTCTACTGTATAAGTTATCATTTGTTGACTCTTGTCAAGAATATTGAATAACTTTTCAAGTTGTTAATGCAATCACTAGACAAATGGAAATAAAATGGAAATCTCAATACATGCTTATGTTGTGCCGCATGTCAGAATGCCTCTAGGATATAAGATTACTAGTTTAGAAAAAGCGTTTATTACACGTGTAGAATAAAAAAGCAAATAGTAATTAGTAATGATAATTTATAAATTATAAAATGATTGCATAGTTTAATTGATGATAAATAAAATTTTGAATTCAAAAATTTGTAAACATCTAAAAAAATTATTTTTTTAATATCATTATCTAATAGGAGAGAAGCGGGAAAATAAGGGTGATGAGTTATTAGAGAGTGACACGTGTCTCGTCATTTAATTGAAGAGAGAGGCGAGAAGATAATGGTGAGAAGTTACCGGAGAGTGACACGTGTCCCACCAAGACCTTTATTAATTATATAGTATAGATATACTTTCCAGGGAGTTGTTTTCTATATTTTATAAAGAATGATGGGCTCATTTAGGACTGCTTTAAAATTTCAGGGATATAATGAATAGAGGTTACTAAAAATTGTCAAAATGCTACTGATTTATCTTTTTCAAACCGGCAAACACACATTCTACTCTACATCTCAAATACCACACCTACAATCTGCAGGATTTGAACCCACAACCACGTGGTTAGGGGGTGTCCTCTTGGGGACTGCTTTTGATTCATCTTATTAGGGTTTTTTATATTAATCACCAAATTAAGTCTCATTTTTCCAGCCATTGTTTGTAGAATTCTAAACAACATTCTCACAACACCTAAAGGAGTCCATATTTGACATTTTAGTGTGAAATGTGTCTTTTAACATCATAATTAACTATACTTGTTTTGGGATTTTTAATTTTTCCATGAAAATCACATTAATTATAAACTATCAGAATAAAATATATATTTGGAGAAGAAACCAAAAATGTCTGTTCAGTTCTTTATTCTGAATCTGGAATCGAGTTTATAAGCTTATTTCAAACTCTCACTGAGCACAGAGCAGAAATTAAGACTCGTTAATTAGTTAGGAGTTCAATGCCTAGATAATAAGTATTAGAAGTCAAAATAGGCTGGTTTGGTCAGAAATCAGAATGCCTAATGTATAGGGCCGACTTGCAAACACCTTTTGTCTTTCTTTCTCTTGTATTTTATTAGCAATCAGTTTTTTAATAATTATTGGTAACTGTATTATTACAATTAATATTTACAATTTAGGAAGATTATGCAGTGCGCTTTGGGTGATGGCTGCTAATTGTAAATCTTTACCTGTTAAAAGGCAAAGTATAATCTATCTCGACTGTCTACATATAAGTGAAAAGCTGTTCTATTTTCGGATGCTTGTAACTGAGAACTAATCATAATCAAACTTTTGATTGTAGATATCAACGGGTCCTGAAGCACGTCAAATATCTGGCCCTGCTACTCCAGCACAGGTCAAAAACTTCACCCTCTGCCAGCATTTACAAGACATTCATGGAAGCATATCTGCCATGACAAAAGGATTACCTTCAATCGCCTCAGACATTTTATCCCCATCACTAAACACCATATATGAAGTAGCATGTGATTCTGTCACATCCTTATTCCAATCCATGCTTGACCGTCTTGAGTCATGCATCCTCGAAATGCACAACCAGAATTTCAGTGCAACAGACAACAATGCATCATCTTACATGGAAGAATTGCAAAAACACATTTCTCATTTCCGCAATGAATTTTTATCAAAACTATTACCTTCATCAGCCAAAGTCATCTCAATAGGGACCGAAACCATTTGCACCCGGCTAGTAAGAAGCATGGCTTCTCGGGTTCTAATATTCTTTATCAGACACGCATCTTTGGTAAGACCCTTATCCGAATCAGGCAAGCTCAGAATGGCTCGAGACATGGCTGAGCTGGAACTAGCCGTCGGTCAGAACTTGTTTCCTATTGAACAACTTGGTGCTCCATATCGAGCCCTTAGAGCATTACGGCCCATTATTTTCCTTGAAACATCACAACTTAGTGCTTCACCGCTTCTTCAAGACTTGCCACCGAGTGTCATACTTCACCATCTTTACTCTCGAGCTCCAGATGAGTTACAGTCCCCGATGCAGAGGAATAAACTTACCCCGTTACAGTATTCGTTATGGCTCGATTCACAGGGGGAGGACCAGATCTGGAAAGGTATTAAAGCGACTCTTGATGATTATGCTGTTCAAGTGAGGGCAAGAGGTGATAAGGAGTTTAGTCCTGTTTATCCTCTCATGTTAAGTCTTGGGTCTTCTATTACAGAAAATAATTTTGTTTCAAAGAAATCCAATACAATAAGTTAAGGAATGCATTTGGATTTATAGTGTTTTTTTAAGGAACTTGTTTGGACAAATTAAGTTTATTGTATGAGGTTTTCATTTTTCATTTTTTTTTTATAAAAAAAGCTTTACAGTATTCATATTACTGTGTCGGATCTTGGGGCGTGCGACCCGCAGAACATGCAGCTCGTAGCCTTTGTTCCATGTTAGAAAGTAAGAGCAATCACATCAAGGCTTTGAACAAAGTGCTCAAATGGTTTAGATAGTGTTAGTGGGGTGTTGTGAGTTTTTGATGATAGGTTCTCACCATTATTAAAAAAAAAAGTAACAAAGAACTCTCACACACGCATCTACAACCACTATGTACATACCATGTTAACAGTATATATTTGAGTTATTGTATGTTTCTAATATAATTTGGTTTGGAAACCACTCTAACAAATTGTAATTTATATTGTATCATGTTGTGTACGATGTAGCCACAATGCGAGGTGGGTAAAAAACCTTTTTAGGACTCAAAAGGGAACATGAGATGAACATTGCGCCATTCAAGAACCAACATGGTTTGTTCCCTAGGAATGTAGAAAACAAGCCTCAACTACAAAAATCTTTTTCAAATGATGAAATAATGATAATTATACATTGAGTTTATAAACTCAAGACCAAAATGGTTTAATTAAACAATAAAACCATAGACAAATGTAATAAGTATATAAAGAGTTGGAGATTCTGAGAGAATGCTTGCTTGAATAGTATGAAAAAACAATGTTTAAAAAGTGAACACATTCTTAATGACGGGTGCCACATTTTGACCATTAATCAAAGAGCTTGTAGTCTAGTGGTATCAAAGTGTGTAATTAATTTAGGGTTTAAATTTCATGATATAAAAATATGTAGATTTAGAAGTTATGTTAAAGGTCATGTGAGATGGTTGTTTAGAAAAACATAATAGTCATTTAGAAAAACATAATAGCCATCACTTTAAGCAACAGTTAAATTTCTTGAATTTTGACTATTTTAAAAGTTTCACACACAATTTCTTAAGTCATTTAACTGAGAATTTAAATCATAGAAAACATCTAAAATATTTTTAGACAGGTTATTAAAATGAAAACTTTTATCAATTTCTCAAATGGTCAAAATGGTACAATTTATTAGAATATATCAATGGAGCCTCTCGATCTAAGGTAAGAATATGTTGTTCTTGACAGCTTATAACAATAAATAAACAAAGACAATAGAGCACAGGACTAATCAAAAGTGATAATATAATGTGCTTCGTGAAAGACGAAAAACAACAATGTACAAACAAAGCTCGAACGGATCCTTCAAGCCATAAAAGAAAGTAACTAAAGAAAAGGAGAGACCCAAGGCAAGAAAGGCTCATAAGATAAGTTCTAAACAATAAAAAAAGAGCCCATAAGATTCTCTAAAGAAACAAATTAGAATATATTGAATGATTGAATTTTACTGATTTCAACACCCTCCCTCCTCAATTCAATATATTAAGTCATGTTGATTAACTAACAATCCTTTTTATAAACACACATGCTAATTAAAATTTTTGATTAAATTTATGCATTTTTTTATAACACTAGTTGATATTTTTTTTCTCTTAGGCAAAATATATCGATTTCAAAATGCTTTGTTTGATTGTGAAAGATAGGATTATTTGTCATTAACATTGTTAGATATTTTAGTGTAATTGGATTGATTAATTATCAATATGATCATAATATTCATTAAACAAGTTACGAGGTGTGAAATACATGCTTGTTTGAGTTTATTATGATTTTCGATATTAAAAACCTTCTTAGGGGCAAAGCCCCTAGGTAACAGGGTTCTGAGGGCAGGGCCTCTGGTAGCGGGGTCCAAAGAAATTTTTTATTTTGGTAAAAATGATTTCATTGAAAAATGCTATTCGAATTGCTTTTTTAACATTTCAAATGTGAAATTCGAGTGGAAAAATACGTATTTTTAATGTTTATTAAAATAAAAATAAAAATTGATAAAAACTATTTGTAGGTACATGTGTTCTTAGTTTCTGAACTTAATGTAATATGTCTTTAATGTCTTACACGTTTGTAATCGTTGGATACTTAATGAAATGTAAATGTTTGGTTGTGTTTATCATGTTTAATATTTCATTAATGAGTCGTTTAACGCATATTGACTTGATTATATAGGTTTGTGGTTGATTGAACTAATATAAATAATATAATGACAATTAATACGTTCAAACTTAATAACATGAAGTTATCATGCGAATGGCCCATGCGAATGGCCCATGCTAATGGACCATACGCATGGACAACTTCATGCGAATGACTCAGTCGCACGACTGATGACTGAACCAGGAGACTGGATCAGTCGTATGATTGTCACATAAGATTGTCTCAGTCGTGCAAATGGATCAACCACATGACTTAATTGCAAGACTGAACCATGCTAATGGTTCAGTCGCCCGAATGAGCAACCCTAACCTATAAATACCACCTAATTCGTGGAAAAACATAAGTATTGAACACACTTCGACTCTAGACGTACCCTAGCTGTCCAGAGACCTCTAAGATCATACTCCAAGTTCATAGATCGCAGTAGATCGATTCCTAATCGATTCTTAACGTTAGATTCAATACATAATTGTTTCTACGTGCGTTCTCACTGATTGGATCGCCAATCAAATAGGATTCCGCACTATTTGGTTCGGTATACACGTTAATCAGTTAGTACA
>BJCM01015139.1:0-20702 GCA_018326385.1 Flaveria bidentis
TCTACAAACACCATTTTGTTTTATAAATGCATGCAACATAATACATTATCTATTACAAAATATCTTTCTCTCGTATTACATTGCAAGAACATTAAACATAGGAATGTCATCCAACGAACTGAGTAGTCGCCCGTGCCATCCTGAGCAACATACCTGCCAACTGGAAACACATCAAAAGTCAGCGTTGCTGAGTGAGTTCTGGTTTTATATAAAAACATACTTTCTTTCGTAAAACCGTTCTTTACTTTCTATCAAAAACATTCGCTACATACGTACGTGATCACACATCATACATACACATAGATAATCTCATTATTATCATCAACATTCATTATCTTCATTCGTTCACGTTCGTTACATCTAGATCCTGTCAAACTTTACCCTCTTCGTAGCACTCAGCCACGATTACTAAGGTCGAGTGACAAGGATCCCGTTCATTCATTATTTGCTTTCATTAAGGTTCTCATACATTCATTCTTTCCATCATTACTTTCTCATTCATCATCTCACGTAATACTCCCGACTCATGTCTGAAGACTGGTATTGTGTCGGGGCCTGTACACAAACCCCCGACTCATGTCCCAAGACTGACACAGCACCGGAGCACGCGATTCGATACTCGTTCATCACATCTCATTCTTACGCACAACTCCCAACTCATGTCCGAAGACTGATACTGTGCCAGGGCCTGTAACCAAACCCCAGACTCATGTCCGAAGACTGACACAGTACCGGAGTAGGCGATCCTTTACTCATTCATCATGATCCTGTCTCATGCAATACCCCCGACTCATGTCTGAAGACTGATACTGTGCCGGGGCCTGTACACAAACCCCCGACTCATGTCCGAAGACTGACACAGTACCGGAGTACGCGACAAGGACCTCTTTCGAGTCTGTTGCGACACAGAGTCGCTCACCTCATACATATGCTTGCAAGCCTTTCATTCATTCATTCATTCATTAATGCATGCATTCGTTCATTACATTCCTCTTTTCATTATCTTCCACTTGACGTTACATAATACTTTCATTTCATTCATTCATTAACATTCAACGCAAAGCACGGGAAGACAAACATACAATAAAAGGAACATAGCATACATACAACATGACATCATATATGGCAACATACATACATACAAAACATACATCGCGCACAGGCATACAACATACACGGCACACGGCCACGACGTCACACGAACGCGCGCACTCATCATCACCGCCATCATACGGCATACCCACCATGTCATCACCATCATCATCATGATCATCATCTCATATAATACATGCTCATCACATCATTCTTATCACAATCCTCACCATCATCGATCTGGGTTTACTTCTGCGTTTCCCAAAGTCAAACATCACCATGGCCAACCGGGCGTACGAACTCTATTTGGTCACACGGTCTCTCATGCGTATAAGACTGTTAGGCGAATGGACCTCAGTCGCACAACCTTCAAACGCGTACTTCTCATTCGAATGAACCTCAGTCGCATGTCATCCGAGCGTATGGAACTCAGTCGCGTCTCACTCATGCGAATGGCCTCCAGTCACATGCCTTTCGTGCGTATGAACCTCAATCGCACGACTCACGGGCGCATGGACTCCAGTCGCGGGACCTTTATTCGCATGACTTTTATCCGCATTTCCTTCAGTCGCATAACCCTTCATTCGCATTTCCTTCAGTCGCATAACCCTTCATTCGCATTTCCTTCAGTCGCATAACCCTTCATTCGCATTTCCTTCAGTCGCATGGACCTCACGCGTATGACCCTCAGTCGCATTACATTCGTGCGTATGGACCTCAATCGTCCCCCATTCGCACGTATGGACTCAATCGCATACATTTCAGTCGTATGAACTCTATTCGGTCGGCTAACCCTAGCTGGTGCAGACAGCAGTTCGACCTGAACTGCAGTCGCGCATTTCGGCCTCCAAACTCATCCAAACTTCTTTTAAGCCCAAATCAACCCTTCTAAGCCTTAGGGAAACATACTATGACCTCATTCAAGCATTCCCAAGCCCTTAATCGTGTCTCTAACTCATCAAACACATACATACACATACACAAACGGGTCAAACATAAACACACTCCAAAAACCCGATTTTCAGATGGTTTCCAGCCCTAAATCGTTCGAAAATGTGTAAAAGAGGGGTTCTAGAACTCACCTTAGCAGCCTCCTCGGTTAGAGCTTTGTTTTGACTCACTACACGACGAATTCCGAGCCCGAACCACCCTTTTTCTCTTCTTTCTTCTCCTTCGCTTCTTCCTTTCTTTCTCTTCTCCTCTCTTGGCAGATTTTGGGGAGTATGAAGGGAGTATGAGCTGCCCTCTCCCCCTTCTATACTTCCACTCGCTCAACTTTCTCTCGTTGACGAATTTGGTCCCTCGACTTTGGACTTTATTTCTTTTTCCTTCTTTTCGTTTAAATTTCGGGGTGTTACACATGACCTTCAGTCGCATAGTTCTCATGCGTATGACCCTCAGTCGCATTACTGTCATACGAATGAACCTCAGTTGCCCTCATTTCGTGCGTATGGACCCAGTCGCATGCCATTCAGTCGCATGGTCCTCCAGTCGGTCGCATAGCCCTAGCTGATGCAGAATGCAGTTCATCCCGAACTGCAGCCGCCCCTTTCAACCTCCAAACTCTTCCAAACCTCGTTTGAGCTCAAATTAACCCTTCTAAACCTTAGGGAAGCATACCACGACATAATTCAAGCATAACCAAGCCCAAAATCAAGCCCCAAACGAATCATACACATACACCTACATACAAAACGGGTTTTCACCCAAAATACCCGAAAATGGTTTTCAGATGTGTTCTAGCCCCAAAATCATTCAAAAACGTGTAAAAGAGGGGTCCTAAAACTCACCTTAACGATCCCGTCGAGTAGAGCTTCGATTTGCCCCGCTACACGTCGATTTCCACGCCCGAATCCACCCGAACCAAACTTTTCTCCTCTTCTTCTCCTTTTCTCTCTTCTTGGCTGAGTTCTTTGGCAAGAATGGGGAGGGTGTGGGCTGCTCTCACCCCTTTTATACCCCCATTCATCCAAATTTCTCTCGTTGGCGGGTGTGGTCCCTTGACTTTGAACTTTATTTCTTTTCTTCTTTCGTCGGCTTCAAACGAAATTTTCGGGTGTTACAATGAAGCACGCAAGTTAACTTACGTTGAGTTTGCAACAAAATTTGTTTGGAAATCTGACCAAAAATGTTGGTCTCCAAGAAAACAAGGTTTTTCAATTGGTCGAAATCACTCCGTACCTCCATCTGTCGGTGAGGCTTATTATTTACGGATTCTTCTCAACAAAGTCAAAGGGCCGATGTTGTTTAATGATAGTAAAACCGTTAATGGTCAAACATTTCCAACATTTAGGGATACATGTTATGCCCTTGGTCTTTTAGATGATGATGCTGAATATATTGATGCACTTAAAGAGGCGAGTCATTCAGGTTCGGATATTATCTCCGTACTTTGTTTGCCACAATGTTGTTATCAAATTCTTTATCGAGACCGGATTATGTTTGGAATAGTACGCGGGAATACTTATCTGACGACATTCTTTACAAACAACAAAAATATTGAGGTTGCCAGGTATTATTACACATCTTTTAAATTTTAATTTAATAAAAATCACTTATTATATTTATTGATATTTATTTATAATAATTTGATATATTTCGTAATACGTTTTAGCATTTTGACATCACACTCATTGTGTAACTAATTATCCACAATATTTTCATAAATTTTTAGCTTTGTCCCTAACAAATAGTCAAATAAAAATTTGATGTTGTATGAGATTGAAAAGTATTTACAACGGAATAATTCAACACTAAAGTCATTTACATGCATGCCTTACCCGGACAATGATTGTCTGTCTTCATCAAATAATCGTTTAATTAGAAAGAAGTTATTGTATGATGTTGCAAATGAGATTACTGAATTTGAAAAGCTTATGAATTCTTTAACAGACAAACAACGATATGTTTTTGATGACATCATGACTGCTGTTGAAGTTAATAAAGGCGGAGTTTTTTTCGTTTATGGATATGGCGGAACCGGTAAAACGTTTTTATGGAAGACATTGGCGGCAGCAATAAGGTCTAAAGGTGAAATTGTATTAAATGTAACATCCAGTGGAATAGCATCTTTGTTGCTTACCGGAGGTCGTACTGCACACTCACGATTCCATATTCCATTAAATGTAAACGAAGATTCAGTTTGTCATATAAAACCAAACTGTGAAGTTGCTCAGCTATTGAAGCAGACAAAATTGATAATTTGGGATGAAGCACCCATGACTCACAAGCATGCATTTGAAACATTGGATAGGACGATGAATGATGTATTGAATGATGTATTACCTAAACATACTTCCGTAGCTTCAGATATATATCATACTCTTATATATATGTATATATTAATCTTCCTACTTTAATAAAAGAGTATTTTAGGATGACACGTGTCAACACCAAATCATTCTCATCATAATTTTCCCGTATCTTTCTCTTATTAAATAATTACCTTAATTACTAAATAATATGTAAGGCCCCGTTTCCGGAACGCTTACAACTGGACCGTCATCGCGTAAAACATTTAAAGCAATACTATACATTTGCAGCAGAATTTAAAACTTTCTCTGAATATCAAAAACATATCATTTCATTACATTGCATTATTTGTTTAGACATTAAAAGTACAATGATATGTCAAAATACGAATGTCAGTCTTCAAAACACTCCTAGTAGCTTATGCATCCATGTTTGCAACTCCTCAGCATCAATCAAATACCTGCCAACTATTATGCATACAAAAGTCAGCGACGCTGAGTGAGTTCTAGTTTTATAAATAAAATACTTCACTTTCTTTAAACCAAACCTTTACATTCATTTGTAATCATGCATCATACGTACACATAGACAATAATTTCTCGTTTACTATCTTTTCATCGTACATTTCATACATTCGTTCTTTCATATTTATCTTTCTCTTTCATTAAGTCACGCAATACCCTCAACTCATGTCCGAAGACTGATTCTGTGTCGGGGCCCGTAAACAAACCCCCAACTCATGTCCGAAGACTGACACAGTACCGGAGTACGCGATTCGTTTCTCTTTTATCCAGATCCTGTCTCATGCAGTACCCCCGACTCATGTCCGAAGACTGATACTATGCCAGGGCCTGTAAACAAACCCCCGACTCATGTCCGAAGACTAACACAGTACCGGAGTACGCGACAAGGACCCTCTTCCGAGTCTGTTGCGACAACAAGGTCGCTCACCTCATTATCAATCTCAAAGATCGATCCTGTGTGCATCCTTTGGGGTAGGGAACCCGCATCACAGTTGAGCTAACGACAACAAGGTCGTGCACCTCCTATATGCTTGCAAGACTTTCATTTATTCATCTCATTCCACTTCTTATTATTGTTATCTTTCACTTTGTTACATAATACTTTACGTTCATTCGCACATACATCATACCATGTAAAGTCACAACATAATACATAACTTATTACATAATATATACGTTTTGAAAACCGTTAACGAAGAAAAGTAACACATCATACCCACACAAGAGAAACCTCATCATCATACATCATGCACACATAAGCCATCACATCACCAAGGAACCTATCTCAACCATTACCTCTTAAAAGTCTCACAAAAACCCTAAGTCCAAAACGAGGCACATGGAACCTTCTAGGCGCATCAGCAGAAAATTCTAAGTATAAGAGCTTCCGGGCGCATGAGCCCTATTTAGGCGCATTATCCCTGTTCAGGCGCATCAACCCTGTTCAGGTGCATCAGCCCTGTTCAGACGCATCAGCCCTGTTCAGGCGCATCAATACTTAGTCGCATGAGCAAAATCCTTAGGCGCATGGGAGCACTGTTCAGGCGCATGACCCACACTTGGGTCCAACACTTAGGCGTATGGAGTTCCAGTTGCATGCACCAATCGCATGTCTACTCAGGCGCATGGACTCTCCAGTCGCATGGACACTTAGGCTCATGGGCTCTACAGTCGCATGGACACTTAGTCGCATGGGCTCTCCAGTCGTATGGACACTTAGTCGCATGGAGACTGTTTGGGCGCACCACCTTTTTGGGCGCATGACAACACTTAGTCACATGCGTCTTAGGCGCATGGAACCATTCTGAAACATTCTGTCGCACATAGATTCACCCGAAGATCATTCTAGCATACCCCAAGCACCAACCTAACATACTAAGGCCCACAAACATGCTAAACATCAATTCTAACCACCAAAACCATACCAAAACTTACACACCCAAAACATCATCAAACAATAAGCTGAAACATTTTATTTTCTTAGTGAACGAACATGAACAAAAAAATCATGTTCGATTATGTGTTCATGTTCATGTTCAGTAAAGTTAAATGACCTACCAATCATAAGCTTCTTTAAGGAAAACAATACTTTTTACATCTTTATTAGTAATATAAAACACACCATGATGTTGATTTAAGCAAAGCATTGACCCACCAATCATAAGCTTCTTTAAGAAAATGAGTAATTTTTGCACATTTGTAAGTAATGTAAACCACTGTTTTGAAGGTCGGATCAAACTGGTCGGTTCGACCAGGCGAACTAGGATTCAGTGGGTATGGTGACCTGGTCAACATCAACTCGTTTTAGAGTGTGAGAACCGGCGGGTCGCTACCGAGTTTCTGGTTGAACCAGGATTCAGCGAATCACTGGTTGGATCGTTGTGAAGTTTTGGTTTTGAAGCTCTTCCATCTTCAAGCTCTCCTATCTTCAAACTTTTCCACTCTTCTATCTTCAAGCTGTTAGATCGGATTTAGGCTCGAGTCCCTCGATTTCAAGCTTTTCGATCTTCAAGTTGTTTTGATTATACTTTAATCCCTCGACTTCAAGTTTTTGATCTTGAAGTTGCTCCATTTGGTTTAGATCTTGTCCCTTGATTTCAACGTGTTGATCTTCAAGCTATCAGATTTGATTCAAACTTTGCTCCCTCGATTAAGCCCTCGACTTCAAGGGTTCAAGTTCTTTATACTTGGTCCCTCGATTCATCCGCTTCAAGCATTGTATTTGTATTTTTGTTTCTTAGAATTGTAAAACTTAAGTTGTTATGTTTGTTTCTTGGAATTGTAAAACTTAAATCATTGTGTTTGACTTTTGTTTAAAGTTGTAATTAAAATGTATTTATGTTTCTTAAATTCTTGTATTTGTAAAACTTTTATTTAAAGTTCTATTTTCATTTGGATACATATATACAGGGGAGGAATCAAATAAAAACCATGTTTATAATTAAAAACTATAAAAACTTCTCTCAACCAATCAAATTTTTTCTATAATTTTTTATTTTATATTTAAATAGTCAATAAGTAATTTTGTCACTCTTTTAATTACGGTATATTTTAAATGTTTTATTCTCTCCTTATTTAATTTATTCCTTGACTAAAAATTAATAATTATCACGCTCATTAAATCTAATAAATTAAATAAACCACAAGCTACATAATCTATTTTCTTCTCTTTAGAATTTGTTTTAATGGCAGCATGTTGCACCGTGTCGCACCCTATCCATTTTTG
Source organism: Flaveria bidentis (assembly GCA_018326385.1). Classification (NCBI taxonomy): domain Eukaryota; kingdom Viridiplantae; phylum Streptophyta; class Magnoliopsida; order Asterales; family Asteraceae; genus Flaveria; species Flaveria bidentis. The sequence continues at coordinate 7,594 of BJCM01015139.1, forward strand.
TTACATATATGTACCACTCTATTACATATACGTAACACTGATGTTTCGTGATGTTTTACTCTGTTACGTACACGTAACACTGATGTTTGGTGATATTTCACTTTGTTACATACATATATATATATATATATGAAACACTATAAGCTTAACTAGTTATGTATATGTAACTTTGTCACATTATGGTGTTTTTTCAATTATCACGTAGATTTAACTTGATGAGTTACATATACGTAACCATGTCTACCAAAATTGAACTTGGGTTACGTATACATAATACACTGACACCAAACCAATTGAACTTGTGTTACGTATATGTAATACACCTGTTATAAATTAAGGAGACGAGTCATTCAAATAGAAGGAGAAAGAAAAGAGGAAAGAGAAGAGTTAATTAGGATTAATGAGAGAGAATAGTGATTAATATTTTAATAGGGAGGTTATGAAAATTAATCTTCCTAAAGTACCCTTATAAGGTTTAATTAAAGCTATTAGTTACCTATTATTTACAAAAGTACCACAATCAATATTAACCATTGATTAAATTGATTAATGGCTAGATTTTGGTTTTCATAGTTTTCAATTAAAACAAGATTTTCATTTGATCTCTTCCCTATAATATATATACATATATATATACACACACACACTAGTAGGGGACCGTGCGATGCGTCGGCAACGGCAATTTACAATGTGTTACCCTTTTTTTGTTAATTTATCAATCTCGCGTAATATATGTATGTCATAAGCCTTAATGATCTCAAATATATAACAACGAACATGGTTTAACCACAATGATTCATCAAAATAAATATCAAGAGTCACTCCAGTTTACCAGACACTATATATTTATAACATTTAGAATATATATTTGGCAATACCTCTATATCATTTAAATAGATATTATATTTTAACTATTCAATGGAACCTGACAGATCCATTTTGACCCATACAAAAATTATTATTTGACATGTAACCCAATCCAACTCATTTTGACCCGTATAATAATTATTCGTTTTGTCATGTAACCCAACCTCCCTTATTTTGACCCCTATAATAATTTGTTTGTTTGGACTGTAAATTTTAGGCTGGTAGCCTAATCTGTTTCGACCCATACTAATATACGTTACATACAATTGGTACATATTGTAATGCTTTTAACAAAAACAAAGTGCACACCACATTTGCCATGTTGAATTTGACATCAGAACCACCATGTTGGAGAGTTGCCCTGACTACAAGTTTTTCGGTTACGGGGCCAATGGTCTCATTTGCGTAATTAAAACAAATTAATACCTCCAATTGAATCCTACAATCAAAAAGTCGACAAAAACCATCACTTTTGTTCTTTTCATACACATTAGGCATGTCAAATATGATTAGAAAAATTACATTGTTGAAAATTGATTTCCTTAAATAAATTAAACCAGGAGTTTTTACGCTCTAAACAAACACTTGGTTGACTTTGAACCTGTGTGACAAATTAGACCCATATCCGTCTTAGCTATATATTTGAGCTTACCTATTAAACTCATTGGTCATTAAAAGATGAAAAATACAAAAAATCGACCTATTAACAGTTAGGTTAATAGTGTCAGCTCAAATAAGAGTCAAGAGATAATAGTTATAGTTTATAGAAAGAAAAATAAAAAAAATCAAACATTCTATTTGCACGGAAGAGTTAAAAAAAGGTAATGTTATCTCACCTAGCAACAATGCCCATCTTTTCTAACTTGTTGACTGCATCATCCACATCAAAGTTGTAGACTACTTGTAGCTTGCCCTAAACTCATCAACCTTCAGTCCCTCACATTATAAATCAAGATTCTAAAATAATTTACCAAAAATACCACACCTCAACATATATACATGTGTGCGCATTGAGAAAGAATGTAGTTTAACTAAAGAATAAATTTTACATTATAAATCAAGGTTCTAAAATAATTTACAAAAAATGCCACACCTCAACATATATACATGTGTGTGCATTGAGAAAGAATGTAGTTCAATAAAAAATAAATTTTAGTAGGGAACTGTGAGAACTACAAAAACACTTGTATCTATTTAAGATATACAATATAAAATAAGCATATATGATGTATAACAACGTTCAAATTAATATTCATGCATACCACTAAAGTCTCCTTGCCTTGTTCCATCAATATAAAGCAAGATATTATAACCTCTTCTACCTGCAAATGACAAGGAATTTGTGTAAAGTTAAAGTTGATCATAGAAGATTAATAATGCTTCGGAAGAAAACATATTAGCTTCAGAAGAAGAGTTTTGGCTTCGGAAGAAGTGGTAGTTCTCTTTGAAAGAAGAATGATTAAACTTCAGAAGTTCTCTTAACTTCGGAAGTAAGGTTTACTCTCGGAAGATATGTTTGCTAAACATAAAGGGGTAAACTGTAAATAGTTTGTTAAAGGTTGTTAAGGCTTGATTCGTGTATATAAGGATCAGTGGCCATTTAAGATGAAGAGAGTCATAATCTCATTTATTTCTTTGTGTGTGTAATATCTTTCATAACAAAGTTGAATCATTTGGTAGTGAATCTTTTCTTCAATATTGTTCTTTCTTTGATTGGTTTTACAACAAGTGGTATGAGAGCCAAGTTCGGCTCAATTAGAGAAAGAAGGTGATCTCGGTGGTGATCAGAAGAGAAATTGAAGAATCAAAGATGGTGTCCACAAAGTTCGATCTTGAAAAGTTCGATGGAAAGAATGATTTCAGGTTATGGTGTGTCAAGATACTGGTACTACTTGTACACCAGGGTTTGGTGGGAGCACTCGCAGGGCAGGCAAATTTGCCGGCAGATTTGATAGAGAAAGAAAAGCGTGAGATCATGAAGAAGGCGCACAGTGCGATTATCTTGTCCTTGGGAGATCGGGTGCTTCGAGAAGTGTCGAAGGAAGACTCGGCTGCCGGAATTTGGGCAAAACTCGAAAGTTTGTACATGACAGAGTCATTGGCAAATAAACTATACCTGAAGAAATGACTGTATACGTTCCACATGGTGGCAAACAAGACTTTGGAAGATCACACAGATGAGTTTAACAAACTCATCTTGGATCTTGAAAACATTGACACGAAATTGGAAGATGAAGATCAAGCCATCATCTTCTTGACTTCGTTGCCAAAGTCATACGAACACTTTGTTGATACATTGATGTATGGTTGAGAGACATTATCAATGGAAGAGGTTCTTGCAGCCATGATCTCAAAGGAATTAAAGAAAAGGAGTGATGTACAAGAAGATTCAAGTGATGGGCTGTTAGTGCGCGAGAGGTCTAACAAAGGTTCACAAAAGGCAAGAGTCAAGCAAGATCAAGTTCAAGAACTAAATGAAGGTTCTATGTGTGCAATTCGTAAAAGCATCTCAAGAAAGACTGTCCGGAGAGGAGGAGGAAGGGAAATGAATCAAGTCTGGTAAAAGGGCAAACTAGCCATGTATCCGAAGGGTCTGCTGATGGCTATGATAGCTCTGATGTTCTTAATATGTCTTGTGATGAAGACATGGGTGAATGGATACTTGATTCAGGATGTTCTTTTCATATGACTCCTGTTAAAGAGTTCTTTAAAGAGTTGAAGATGGAAGATCTTGGTGAGGTAAAGGTTGGGGATGATAGGCCTTGTAAAATTCTAGGGTCAGGTACTATCACATTTAAGTTGCATAATGGTACTGAGGTAGATATTAGTGATATCAGGTATATTCCTAGTTTGAAAATGAATTTGTTATCACTAGGAACTTTTGAGAAGTCAGGCTATTATGTTGGACTGAAAGATGGTAAGACTAGAATTTTTAAAGGTTCCTTGGTATTGTTAACTGGTAGTATAAGGAGTAACAATACATATAGATTAGAGGGATCAGCAGTACCGGGTAGTGACTGTATGGCAATTACTAAGAATGATAGTTCTCTACTGTGGCATAAGAGATTTGGTCATCTTAGTGAACAAGGTCTCATTGAGTTGAGGAAAAAAGGAATCATTAGTGAGTTTAAGGTGAATGATGTATGATCTTGTGAGACATGTGTCTTGGGTAAAAGAAGAGGGTTCAGTTCAAGACTGGTAAACACATCTCTACTAATATGTTAGACTATGTACATTCAGACCTCTGGGGGCCTGCCAGAACTAGTAATCTAGGTGGAGCTAGTTATTTCTTGTCTATTATAGATGATTATTCATGAAGGGTTTGGGTTTATGTTCTTAAGCATAAGAATGAGGCCTTCAAAAGGTTTGTAGAGTGGAAGACACTAGTAGAAACTCAGAGTGAGAGGAAGGTGAAGAAGTTGAGGACTGATAATGGGCTGGAATTCTGTAATAGTGAGTTCAATGAGTTTTATAGAACTCATGGTATAGCCAGACATCTCACTGTACCTAGTACTCCCCAACAAAATGGGTTGGCCGAGAGAATGAACAGGACTTTGTTGGAAAGACTTAGGTGCATGAGAGTTAATGCTGGATTTCCAAAAGGTTTATGGGGTGAATTAGTTACATTTGCAGCTTATCTGATTAACAGGTCTCATCTAGAGCTTTGGGTATGAAGACCCCTATGGAGATATGGACAAGAGTTAAGCCTGAGTGTAGTAATTTGAGAGTGATTAGGTCAGTTGTCTACTTTCATGTTAGTCAGGATAAACTTGATGCAAGGGCTCAAAAAGGTGTTCTTTTGGGGTATCCTGAGGGTGTCAAGGGGTATAGAATATGGAGGTTAGAAGGTGAAGGACCTCAGGTAATAGTGAGTAGGGATGTAGATTTCCAAGAAGGTTTGTTGTATAAGGATGTGGTAGGTGTTGATATCCGGACTCAGTCTCTAGAGAAAGTTGAGATTGAGGTGGAGTATGAGGATGATTCAGACAGAGCTGCAGGACCAAGTAGTGGAACTGAATGTGAAGTGAATCATGAGCCTCACAGTAAACATAGCATTGCAAAAGATAGACCTAGAAGAAAGGTTGTAGCACCTATTAAATACAGGCAGGATCATGATGTGTTAGATGTTGCCTTCTCAGCTGCTGAAGAGGATAGTATCTATGAACCATTGAATTTTGATGAGGCTATGTCATCAGATGAAAGTGCTAGGTGGTATGATGCTATGGTTGAAGAGATGAATTCTCTTGAAAAAAAATGAAACATGGGAATTGGTGGATAGGCCAGTAGATCATAAACTTGTAGCTTGTAAGTGGTTGTATAAAGTCAAGGATGGTGTTCCTAGTACTAAGGGCTCTAGGTTTAAAGCTCGATTGGTAGATAAGGGATTTACTCAAAGGGAAGGTATTGACTATAATGAGATCTTTCACTAGTGGTGAAACATACTTCTATTCGTATAATTTTGTCTATCACAGCTGCTCTTGATTTGGAGTTGGAACAGCTAGATGTTAAGACAACTTTCTTACATAGGTTCTTGGATGAGAAGATATATATGAAGCAACCTATGGGTTTTGAGGTGAAAGGCAAAGAGGATAAAGTATGTTTATTGAAGAGGTCTTTGTGTGGATTGAAGCAGTCACCAAGGCAGTGGTACACGCGGTTTGATGAGTTTGTGGTGACTAATGGTTTAACAAGAAGTGACTATGATAGTTGTCTTTATCATAAAAAGTGTTCTAGTAGGGATTACCTGTATTTGTTGTTGTATGTAGATGATATGCTGATAGCATGCAAGAGGCAAGATGAGATAAAAGCTACAAAGAAGTTACTCACGATGAAGTTTGAAATGAAGGAGCTAGGTACTGCTTAGAATATTTTGGGAATGGAGATTTTCAGGGATAGAAGCTCTAGACAGTTAAAGTTGTCACAGACTTCTTATGCTAATAAAGTTTTGAAACTTTATGGTATGCATGAGTGTAAGGTTGTTAAAACTCCTATTGGTGCTCATTTCAAGTTATCCATGGAAGATAGTCCTTGTTCTGAAGATGAGTTGGCTTATACAGAGAATGTTCCATATGCAAATGTAGTGGGGAGTCTTATGTATCTAATGGTGTGTACCAGGCCTAATTTGGCTTATGCTGTGAGCTTGGTTAGCAGGTTTATTTCATCACCTGGGAAGGTTCATTAGGATGCTGCTAAATGGATCTTTAGATATCTTCAATATACTAAAGATTGGGGATTGATCTTTGGTTTGAAGGAAGGTGATGGTCAAGATAAAGTTAAAGGATATGTTGATTCTGATTTTGCAAAAGATCTGACAAGGGAAGATCTATCACTAGATATGTGTTTAGAGTGATGGGTAATGTGGTAAGCTGGAAGACTCAGTTGCAGCATATGATGGCGTTGTCTACTACTGAAGCAGAGTATATGGCACTAATTGAAGCTATAAAGGAGTCATTGCGGTTACAAAGACTAGTTGTTGAGTTAGAGATGAGATTGTCTGATACAGTAGTGTTTTGTGACAATCAGGGTGTTGTACAACTTGCTAAAAACAGTGTCTTTCATGAAAGGACTAAGCATACTCATGTTAGACTGCATTTTATTCGAGAAGTTATTAGCAATAAAGAAGTTCTGATAAAGCAAGTTAGGACAGATGAGAATCTTGCAGATATTCTTATGAAGGTGGTGCCAGGTTCTAAGTTTGAGTTTTGTGTTACAAAGCTTGGTATTGGTTGATATTATTACTGGTGTTCTATGATGCATACTCTAAAGGTGGAGATTGTGGAAAGTTAGAGTTGATCATAGAAGATTAATAATGCTTCAGAAGAAAACATATTAGCTTCGAAAGAAGAGTTTTGGCTTCGGAAGAAGTGGTAGTTCTCTTTGGAAGAAGAATGATTAAACTTTGGAAGTTCTCTTAACTTCGGAAGTAAGGTTTCCTCTCGGAAGATATGTTTGCTAAACATAAAGGGTAAACTGTAAATAGTTTGTTAAAGGTTGTTAAAGCCTGATTCGTGTATATAAGGATCAGTGGCCATTTAGGATGAATAGAGTCATAATCTCATTTTTTTCTTTGTGTGTGTAATATCTTTCATAACAAAGTTGAATCATTTGGTAGTGAATCAATATTGTTCTTTCTTTGATTGGTTTTACAACAAAATTTATTATGATCACATATTCTAAAAGATATACATTGGCCATAGTTGTGTTACCATAAGTTGCATGGTATATAATTGACTCAAGATGATCAACAAACAACCTTTCAAAAGAGTAAACTCATGCTAGCCATCAAATATGGGTGAACATCTCAGTCGTTTGTGATTCAGGCTGCATACCCAAAACCTATAATATATTATTCAAAAGAGTGACAATCAATCTAGCACAAACATCAAAATCATTATTTGAAAGCACATATCTGCAAACATGAACCACAAATACTAAGATGAAAAAAACAATAAACATTTTCACATTAATTATACTACAGATATGAAAAAGTGAAAGTTATGTAAGTAAATCTAATGCAATCCATGGACTTGTCATAAAGATCATTCCAAACAAAATGTCGCTCCTGAATGACCAAAAAATTCCATAAAACTGATAATTTAAAAAATATGAATTTGATACGTGAAAGACAAATCAATGACCAAAAAGCGTATAAATATGAAACAGATAAATGTAGGATTTAAACCGGTGAAGAATAGACTGATTGTTGTGTCTTCTACCCATGAACACATAGTTCATAACTAAATCATCTCTCTTCTTTCAAACCAAGGCACATGTATGTACTAAACCTTCTAAAATTTGCCTTTTTAAATTCTTCACTTGCAACTAATTGTAACCATCAAATTAAGAACCAATATCCATCTTCTAATTCGACAGGGAATAATTTGGGCGCTCACCTTAGGTGATGGTAAAATAAGCTTCCAACCAAGGTGCCTGAATAGCCTCTAATCCAAATAAATACAACAATCCAATCAGTTAACCAATACTTGAATTTGATAAATTTTTATTTGCTAGAGAGGTAGAGAAGTATACCGACCGCCTTAACGAAGCATTCAACCATATTAGTAGTTCATCCAACATCGATCGTGTCTCTACTCACCTAATTTTGTATCAAAGCTTTTTAGTTCATCCAACAACGACCGTGTCTTTACTCAACCAAAGATACCTAATCAACGTCAACCTTAACGACTCAAGTGGAGGTTGGGGATTTAAGAGAAACGATGAAAAGATCAGGATAAAATAGTACTATCATAACCCTAGAACTTATCACTGTATTCTATAAATCAACCAGAGATGACACCAACCACATCTAGTATTCCGACGTGGGAGATGAAACAGCTTAGTCAACTCGGGATGAAACTAACGACCATGTTGAAGGGGCTGGCTTTTGAAGTGATACCATCTTAATCTCATAGTATAGATTACATACTTTATGATTAATTCCAAAGAATCAGTAAGACCCTAGTGGCTTAATCATCAGCAGAGGTGGTAGAAATGGGTGGTACAAAGAAGACTAAACATTTGTCAAGCTAGTGAATCAAGAAGATGAAATCAAACCTGAATCTTTTGAATCTTTTGAATCTTTTGAATCTTGAACCACCTCAACGATCATGTGCTTCTTGATTTAGGTGGGAGAGAGAGGAGGCACTTTCTAATGTTTAAGTTTCAAAGCCACTGTGTTTTCTCATTCAGGTGTGATGTTTCAAGAGATTTTGAATTGTGAATCACAATCACAAAGGGCGGGATATATTAGTTTTGAGGGCCATGTGCATTATAAAGTTGTAGATTGTGCATCAAGAGTAGTAAAACTCTTATTTTTAAGACTCTTTAGTAAATTACCATGTTACCTTCCTATATGCATATATATATATATATATATAATATGTATCCAATTGACGTCATCTGGTTCTCAAAACTGTTCTGTCCAGTGAAATAGTAAAACGATTAGTTAGTTGCCCGATCCGGTTTTGAAAAAATTGTGTAAAACATACCATAATTAATCAAAGAAACAAGTGGTTTGGCTATAGTTTAATTCTGAACAAAACGCATCGAGTGGACCATAGTTAGTCGTTTCTCCATAGTCAAACTAAGAAGCTCATGAAACATTGCAATCACCCAATTTCTAGCTTTAGGATTAGAAACTTCAAATCTTTTTGCATTCAAATAAGGTGAAGGGAAATCCATTTTCTACCATTTTTCAAGTTCTTGAAGATAACTATTGCTTGGTCTAAAGTCTAAACCCAACCGGGCATTACAAGGGAAAGGGCATTACAAGGGAAATGGGCGGTGGAAGTTTCCATCTTTTGAAATTCGAGCCTTTTTTGAGTTCCCAGAAGTGTCCACGATTCTTGAATGCATATATCTTTACTCACAGGCTGTTATCGCAAGTGAAGAATCCTAGTTTCCCTGTTCAAGATGGGGTATCTCATGTATATCTTTCACTGAATAAAAATTAGCAAATTTTGGAATTATAGAGTTCTTGAAATGTTACTCCAGGATAATCACATTTAAATCAAATCATGAAGAATTAGATCAAAATATGATAATCACAATCAAAACCCCTTTGATCTTCAATTAGATTGCAAAATATGTGTTTACAAATAATCCCTCAAACTATTAGTCATTCAAACATCATTAATGACAATTAACCTATTTATAGTCTAGAATAATATTCACTAATTGCACTTAACTCCCTAGACTTAGGATAATTAATGCAAAATTACATATTAAACATAAAAATGACTAAAAACAAGATAAAATATATTTTGTTCACACAAAATATATTTATTACAATAAAACTCCTAGTCATCTAAATCTTCAACGTCTCGTCTTGGTTCCTCGTCTCGAACGTGTCGGGTTTGACTTTTGTTGACTTTGACCGTGACATTGACTTTTTGTTGACTTTGACAGTATTGATAATATAGACTATCTTGTACAGCTCCAACAATACTCCCCCTTAGTCTATCATTATCAACGTCTTCAAACGAAATCAGCACCGACAAGTCAACAGTAGCAAGATCTTCAAATTGAAGCTTTCGAAATCTAATGAGAAAGATTATTCATCTCATAAGCTCCCCCTATTTATATGCTCCCCCTTTTCGAGTGCATCCTTTGTGAAGATATTGGAACAGCTTTTCCAAATCTCCAATCTTGAGAGCTTCAGAAGATGTAGGAAGAGGATTCCTAACTTGGTATTTTCTGCAAACTTGAGGAACAGGTTCTCTGATCAGGAAGACTACTCAACTGATGATCGGCCATCACTTACAGCAAAAATCTGAAACACATTCTCAAACACAATCTCGACATTTCTAATTAGATCATTTCATTTTAACAAAATAAACTCGTGTTTATCTGTGTGTGAAAAACAAGCGAACCCGTGTTCGTTTGTGCGCAATTTCTGTGAAATGCATGAAAAAAGATAAATTGTAACAGCATAATATGGAAGACCTAAAAGAAATTGAAATGAAATTTTGTTATCAATTTTTTATTTTTTTATTATATATATTTAATATAACATCCTTATTATTATTATTATTATTATATATATTAAACCGAGAACTGAATCAATCATGAGATCATATCCTCAAGATATATTTTAGCACAAAGATGAATTTAAACATCGACAAGCAATGAGATCACACTAATTAATCTAATCACAGTCTTTGAATGATTTTGAAATGCTCAAATAGATCAATAACAATTGCTGATATATTTATCCACTTAAACCCATGCCCTATCTTTTTCAACAAGCAGCAGATAATTTGTTAAGGTTCGATTAAATACTTTAGAATGTTAGGACCCCCAATCATTTGGCAAAAACCCTCACCCAACCTCAGGATTTCTTGAATTTTGTTATGATCTTTATAAAGCAATGCTTGTGTATTAGTGTGCAAGTGATTATTAACAGAACATTTCATTCTGTGATGAATTCATCGTTTAGATGATTTGACACTACTTAGACCAAAATGGTGAGAGCTCCAGGTCTATACTCACGTGTAACAAAGGAGATGACCATTTAATCATGTGCCGATGAGAGCTCCAGGTCAGTACTATCGTACAGCAAAGGAGATCATCACTCCAGGTCAGTACTACCGTACAACAGAGGAGATAAACACAAGTACAAGACACATAAATGCACCAGACATGAGTCAAGGATATGGCTTATAAGATTTGTATCATGGTGAGTGAAAGATCAATTCCCAATCCAATTTTTGTCGGGACTCAGTTTTCGTGCAGGCCAAAATGATTGCGTAAATCCAGACCTCCTTAAGCATATATTTAATTTAAATCATCATGTTGCTGTCTACTTTATTCTTCAGGTTGAGCCTACCAAACATATCATAAATGAATCTGTTTGATTTTCTATTATTTGCAATTAAAAATAAGATGTAAATCAGATAATAGCATCAGTTACAATCATTTCTCATTTTAAAGTGCAAGTCATGCAAGAACAAACATTTCAAGATGATATACAATCATTTCTCAGTCATCTCAAATCAATTTCCTAGTTTTTTTTTGTTTTTTTATGTATTACTTATATACTATCCCCCTAAATTTTTATATTTGTAAACCTTTTTTTTTAATTTTTTTATATTATTTTTTTATTTTGTTTTTATAAAACTCTACAAAAATAGAAATTTACCGAAGAAGGTCTTCCAAACTACACTGATATGAATATATGAAATGAATACTCAAGAAATATGCAGTGATTGTGAAGTGAGAACGGTGATTGTTTAGATAAACATCCAGATTGTGAATAAAATACCGTAACCTTAACTTGTTTGTTCCGCCTCAAATTTGAATTAGGAACAATCTCTGTCAGTAAACCGGATTACTAACAGTCCTCCTGAATTGTTCCTGCACTCATTAATGGATTAGTTTGAAAGGGAATCCCAGGCCATCGTAGTCCTGGGAGTTCCTTTTTCATCAATATAAGAAACCTGTTTCGGCACATAACCGTTTAAACAATCGAGGATTGCAGAATCCATCTTTCTAATTTGCCAAATTTGTTTGGGTTCAATTAATTTGGATTTGAATGAATTAAATTTGGAAATTATTTTCTGTTTAAGACCGGAAAGAAAAGAATTTGGTTTTGATCCTTTGGTCATTTTCATCTTTGAATTATGTAAAACCGGCTTCACATGAAAAGGTTTGGATGGAGGGTTTTTCATCCAACCATTCAAAGATGTGTGCTTTTTACCTCTTGATTCAGAGAAGCAACCCGTGTTGCCTTTACCGTCTAGAACATTCTTTGTAGACTTACATCCGGAGAAGCAATTTAGTTTGCCTTTACCATTCGAAGCAAGTCTTTGAGGGCACTTCTTTACCACATGACCTTCTTTTCCACACTCAAAACAAGCCTTGAAAGGCTTTTGATGCTTGACGGACCCGTGTGATGTAGGTGGGGATGAGGATTGATTTGAGCTTGTAGTAGATTCTTGCTTGTTTTGAAGTTTCCCGTGCTGAACAGGAAATGAGATCTTCACTGATTGACTGGATTGTTTTGCAATTGGAGTAGAGATCCGTATTGGTCTTGATTCAGCTTTTGGAAGCTTTTGAGACTTGACAATTTCAGGAGATATCTTGATATGTGAGGAACCAACACGCTCCTCTGTGTTTGATTCATCATCTGAGCTTATCCAGTCTCATATACACAGATCTTTCTCCAACGGATCTTGATTGACACCTCCTTTTGTGTCGGCTTCGGTTATAGGATTCTGATTGCCTGACGATTCGACAACTGTTCCTTCTTTGACAAACCTGACAGGAACAAACGAAGGAATATTACCTGTTTTGAATTTGTTGAAGAAGATTGAAGAAGCAACTGATATTGGGTTTGGAGCATCAGAGGTAGAATCGTATTAATCTTCTTCTTAGATCCCTGCTTGAGGAATCCCAAACCTACAGGAGAATCCTGCACATCTCTAACCTCTTTAAGATTAACGCTGCTTAAACCTGCATTTAAACTATTAGTGTCTGCAGCTTCAATCAAATCATTAGATGGATGAGGTTGAGGCATAGGAGAGTACCAATGGGTGCTAGGAGGAGGATAGACGTATGGATTTTCACCACAACCCACTCCCGTTTTAATCCTAGCTCCCCTTTGTTTACACAGTAGCTCTTCCTGTTTCATTCCGGATATGGTCCATCTATCAAGCTTTGTTTTAAGCTTGCTTGTTTCAAATTCAGCCAAGGTGACTCTTTTATTTAAAAGATTAATTTCAACATTTCTTTCAAGAAGAGTT
>BJCM01015164.1:8995-22355 GCA_018326385.1 Flaveria bidentis
TTGTAAATGCACAAAAAGAGAAAACAATTTCACACTCATCCATAGAGTTTGAATACAAAGCCATGGTTAATATTGTTAAGAAATTGACCCGATTAAAGCTCTTCTTAAAGAAAAAATGCCGAAGTTGATTTTCACTCTGTGCTGCGATAATCTTGATGCAACCTATCTTGCTTCTATTATTGTGTTTTATGCTAGAAATGTCGAAGTTGATTTTCACTTTGTTTGAGAAAAAATGCATAAGGAAAATCTTGTTTACAATTCATATATTCAGAGGATCAGATTGTGGACATCTACACGAAACAAGCAACTCAAAGATTTATATTTTCTACGTTTCAAGCTACAAGTCACTCCTCATCATTAGCTTGTAGATCACAATATAGGAGGATAATTTATGTAATGACCCTATTTTGAATAATACAATTATTTATCCAAGTAACATATCCTTTGTCTTAAATCTGACTATGATTTTAGGAGCATCTTGCCCGATCACTTAGTGAAAAACATGGACATAAGTGAGAGTTCTTGTATGTGTGAGTTAAATTCCAGAAATCGGAAGCTAGAATTCATATATGGAGTTAAGATTTGGTTCAATACAGGATTGATCGAAAATGATAAACCATCAGTTAGTAAACTTTCTATTTTAGCTTTTATAAAATCTTTAAGTAGGTTTTTAAAGTCAAAACATAATTTCTGGAGATAAATGTAATTTTAAAAATAAAAAATTATTTTTTATTATACTTTATAGATTTATTGCTTCAATAAAGAATTTAAAAGGGCACAATTTGGTAATTATTCATCATTATATTCTAGATGCCTTGTGAAAAATAATAATTATTAAGTTTAAAAGTTATTTTGATTCCAAGAAAAGGAATATGGTAAGGTTCTTTGAAGTCCAACAATGGATTATGGCCATCAAAGTGTATTGAATAAAATCGTAAAAGTATATTGTTAAGTTGTCTCAAGAAATTCTTGAATTTATAAGTTGCTTGTTATTTATATATAAATTAGTATTAAGTCTTCCACGTTGTCGCGAGAGACGCAAAACCATATCATGTAGCACCAAGGACACATCACCTTTAGCAACCAAGATTACCGAAAAACTTGAATAAAGACGAAAAAAAAAACGAACCTGGATAGAAACGTAGCACTAAGGACACACCACCGTTAGGTGAAAACGTAAAACATATAAAACAATAAGTAAGTCGATCTTGGACCACCGCGTTGCAACGGGACCATTTAATGGGAAAAAAAATTAACGTAAAAACATTGAACTATACACGCACACTGAGGCATGTTAAGTCGCAAAATGTAGACCGAAACGTAAAAACGATTTTTTTAGAATATAAAAAGTATATGGACCAAAGTTAAAACTAAAAATATATATAGGTTAAATTATAAAAGATGTAAAAGTGTTCAAGTTAAAAAGTTAAGATTAAAAAGAATAAGAGAAAATATAGGTACAACCTCTAAAACATTGTATAACCTATAATTGATAAGAAAGTTAGTAATTAGTATATATTAAATAGTAAAATCATTTAAGAAAATCGTGAAAGAAAACCAATACATATACATTTAAGAATATCAATTCAATCCAATTATACCTATTATCAATGTTTTCATAACCAGATCAGCCAGTTAATCGGACGTTTTATTGGTTCACTGATCAGATAAATTATTAATTATTTAATGAATATATGTAAATAAATAACGATAATTTTAAAATATATTAAAAAACCGATTCAACCAGTCTGACCGCCGGTTCTAACAGCTGACTCGGAATAAACCAGCTAGTTCAATGCCTCCAAAATAAACTACACTTGATCGGATCGATAGCTATGACGAATCACGATTGGACTGGTCAGACCGGCCGATCCGATCCGACACTTACAACACTGCCTATTATAGCTGAAAAACCTACAAATGGGACGTTGAAAAATGTGGGATTTCTTGCCTATATATTTCAAAGCAATCGTTTGACTACTTCAAAACTATCAAATATATAATCTGATAAAAAGTCGTCCTATTGTTCGACTTGGAAAAAAAAATTACTTCACAAAAGTAATGGCTTGCTTGTTTTAAAAACTGACTTATGCAATATTGGAATGGTGTTCGCGCAATGCGGCGTAACGACATTTTACATTCAACACGTGTTTCTAACTTTTGTTATTTTAATAATAAGTTTACAAAAATTTATTATATTTTTTATAAATGGATTTTTGCATAACGACTTGTAAATTTACGCATTAATTTACTGTACATCACAAAATACTGATAAGTTCGACGAAAAATTTACAACACAACATTTAAAAAATACACTGGATACTATTGTAGTCTTAAAACGTTTTTAAACATGATAAATTAAAAGATATAACTGAATTTTTAAAATAAATTAAGTTTTTTTGGTTTATATGTAGATAATGTAAAATTTTATGTAAATTATAGTAGTGTAAGGTTATTATGTAACTTATTGAAAGAGATAATCTGTAAATAATGTTAAAAATATTATTTTACTCTCAAAATTAGTTGTATCTTATTCATTGGGTAAAATAATTGTTTTTAATTTTATAGTATCTTATAATATTCATCTCATATGGATTATATATATTATAGATTAACTCTTCATAAGGTTTACTAATTTAAATTTGTTTTGATGTTGCATAATTATATTGGAGGGTTATTTAGTAATATTACTTGATTTTTTTAAGTCATTGCATGATATTTCTCGTATGTGTGATATATTTTGCCGATTGCATGATTATCTCATATGTTGTTGACAGATTTATGCATGTCGCTCGATTCCGTCTTATATGTTGTTTGATAGATTTATAAATGTGTGAATATTTCCATATATTGCATAATTATCACTAAATAGAATAGTTTTGTTTCAGGTGACTATTAAATAAGCTGTGTAATTAATTTAAAAGCTAATGTGTTTTGTATCAAATATTTACATATATTTGATTATGATTATTCATTAGACTAAGAGGAGTATCCAAATCCTGATAATAACAACATTGCAAGCGATTAAGATTTGATGATGGTCTTCAAACGCCAGAAAAATAAAAAAAGAATAATCCATCCAATTCCATTATCAAAAGAGCAAAACAACCAATCACACAACCCTTTGTATTGTACACCAATATCACAATCAAATGAGAAACGCACCGAACAACTTATATTGTGTTTTACAAGAGTTATTTAATGCTCAAACCTCTACAATAACGAATCCAGGATTTCAATCTATCCATCCATAGACATACACAAGTAACAACATTGTTATATAGTACACAACAATCTAACATAATTTTCACTTAACCTTATATACATTAACGTGTCGACTTTTTAATAAAACCCGAGTGTTGAATAAAGGAAGAGGAAGTTTAAGGTTTTGAAAGAGTGTAGGGACTTATTAAAAGTTTAACACCCTAAAACTTACTATAAATAGAAAGAGGCTCTCACATGCAAGCTTCTTGCAACCTTGCATTCTAGAAAGAGAAATGCTTCATTCTATAAAGAGAAAGTCAATAATATTAAGCAAAAATTTCACATGTATTATGTTAGATCTATGCTAGATCTATGTTGCTTCGGTTTGTATACACCATTTTGACGGATAAAGTTGACAGATTTACGTGTATATGTGTAGATCTTGGTTATTTTGACAAAGATGAATTCTAGATCCCCATTTCTACATGTTTTGTTATATTTTGAGGTTAGTATGCATACCATGAATGTTTTTCTATACAAGTTTAATGGATTTAAAGTGGTAAAGATATCATTATTATATCTTTACGATGGTATGTATGAGAATGATAAAGAGTATGGACTAATGTGAGTGATTTATCAATACTCGAATTAGTAGAATGATCACCCGGATCAACACTTGATTTACCAAGTGTACCAAATGCGGATGAGTAAAATTACTTGCATTGGTCGGAGTGTTGTCCGCATTGCCTCCCAATGCGGATGAGTTCTGTTACCCGCATTAGAGAAGTTCCAACATTAAATTTGATGTTTTGTTAAGTAACCTGTTGGATCGGGTTATGGACTAACAAGACTGTCTAGTGATCATCAGACGACAAATACGAAATGTAAGTCAACTGTCTTACTTAACAAACACAGATACTTTGAGTAATAATAAAGATACAAGTTGTTCTTTCAAATTATCCACTTGATTAATATTTTCGGATTACAAAGAGTAAATATCAGTAGATAACAAGTGGGCTAACAAGCTAACCTTAAAACTATACAAGTGAAAGGTATTTAGACTAAGAAAGCTAAACACAAAGAATAAGTCACTTTACATCTGTTCTTTGGTTTAGAATAACATATTACATCGTAGACAAGAAATCAACATATACAAGATCAATAACTTCAGTACAATGTTGTCTTTAAAAAGCAAAATATTGCAGCTACTAATGTACTTCAGTACATACAATATTGTCTAGTGTAATAGTTGATCAATAACTCATCAGATTGAGCATTGCTAAGTAGTCAATTTGCAGTTGATCACTTTGAGTTTTGATCTATAGTGATTTAACACTTGGAATAATTCGGTAGTTGATAGCCTGTACTGAATCTTTCAATTTTTGGTAGTTTCATTCTCTTCATATATCAACATAACCAAATACTGATGAACATGTAGTTCATTCATATTGGCTAGACTGTTGTCCGCATTAATGTTTCACCTATATTGAGAGTTCTCGCATTTGTCTAAGTAACCAAATACGGATGAACATGTAGTTCACCCACTTAGGCTATACGGTTACCCACATTGGATTAACTCTTCCATATTGATCCAATTGTTACTATGGTCCTCATTTCACTTGTTCACTCACATTGACTTTAGTTACCCGCATTAACCTAGTTATTATTACCCGTAGTGACTTGGTCATCCGTATTGATCTAGCCATCCACATTCACTTAATATACATATTTGATTTTTTCCACCCATATTGGCATAAATCGCATGTGTTGAGTTATAGTTGGTATATATTAATGATAGGTATTATATGAAGTAGAGTGTGTAGTATTGATGAACTACACATACCATATAGAACCACAAATACATGTTATGGAATGTTGATAATGAGTGTCATGTATGATAATTGTAAAGTATAATTATCGTTACAATAAAGTACGAAGAGTTAATTATACAATTGATCCCTATGGTATGTCGATATTGCAAAATTGGTCCCAACTTTTGAGAACTTACATTATTGGTCCTAACTGTTTTTCACACCATAACACCATTATTCAATTTCACTAACTTCTGTTAAAATTTTCAGTTGAGTGTAAAAAGACTAAAATACCCTTAAATAAAAAACAAAACATTATATGTGAGAACCATTTTTCTAATAAATATATTTAAAAACCCAACCCACCCTATCTCCTACCTCTTCCTCTTCATTTTCTTCCCGACACAACACCACCAACACAACATAACCGCCACACAACACCACCGCCGCACAACACCACCGCTGGTGCACAACCCTTTCCTTCCACTACTCTTTGTTTTAGTTTATTTGAACCCTAACTCACCCTATCCCCCATCATTGATCACACATCACCATCATGGGCTCCCACCTCTGTGATACTCCACCACTATCACTATCAAACTCTTGCATTGTTATCATCTCACTGAGACAGAGATGTTATGGAAAGGTGATGATGGCGGTGTGACAGTGATGACGGTTCCAAATGATCACCGTAGAATGGTGATGATGGCGGTGCAGAACGGTGCTAGTGGCGGTGTAGAAAAGTGACTGTGGCATTGCGGAATGGTGATAGCAGCGGCACAACTCGGTGATGGCGGTAGTGCAGCTCGATGATGGTGGTGGCGGTGTGGTGGTGGTGGAGTTTATTGTGTTAACTCCCGTATATATGTGTGTATAATATATATATATATATATATGTATGTATATGTATATGTATTTAAGTATTTTGTTTTTTAGTTTAGTGTTATTTGGGTCTTTTCACCTCCACTTAATTGAGAAACTTAAAAGAACTATCTTACGCTTTGGTAAACAGTTGGGACTGATGATATAATTTCTCAAAAGTTGAGATCAATACTACAATATGAGCATAACACATTGATCAAGCGTGTAATTAACTCAAGATTGAATAAATAATTACTATTATGGAAAAGTTATAAAGAAAGAAAAATAAGAGTAACTAATGAAACAAACAGGATTAATGTACCAAAAGTCTTGAAAGCATGCATATGAGTTCACATTCATTACATTCTCACCGGTATAGGAGCTTTGCCTTGCATTGCTCATCGGATAGGAGTTGCATCTCGTTTGCACTTAAATGATAGAGGTATTGCCTTGTGCTCACTCATCCAGACATGAGTTGTGTTATGTGCACTCAAATGTGACCTTATCTTATGTAGGCTTACCCTAATAGGAGTTATACCTTGTGTATGCTCACTATGACTTGTACTGGCTTAAAGATAATGTAACAATATAAAGATAAAGTAAATGAAACAGTACAATGTTAAAGTATGAAATTTATGTAAAGTATGAAAGATGATAACATTACTATATGTATAACATATGGATGATGTAATGTTGATTAAAGTTAAGGGTTTTCAAATGACTAATATGCTAAAGATTTTCCTTAAAGTTTTTAAAATTAAAACTCACTCAGCATCATTGACTTTTGTATACATATTAGCTTGACAAGTAAATAAAAGGAGTAAAGTATGATAGCTTGGAACATATGTGAAGATAGCTTGGAACATATGTGAAGATAGCTTGTTATGTTCAAGACTAGCATTTTGATATACTGAATGATTTTTTGGATGGGTGTAATAGAAATTAGGCAATGTTTCATGTAAATATAGTTTTAGTTTCAGTTACGATGTTAGTGAATGTTTGAAGTTTAAGAATTATGTGTTTCTGATGTTAAAAATTCAACTGTGAAGCTGCTTGAAGTAGAGTCGTATATATACAATTTACATAAAGTAAGTATATATAATTTTCATATTAAATAAAATGAGGAAAGTGGTTACAAAGCTCACGCAAGATTATAATGAAATTCAAAATTGTATATAATTAGCATACTCAGAAAAACATTATTAAACATAAACCATGTCCACACTATTTAATTTGTTTAGCATGAAAATCATGTTTCATATTTGATGTGCTTATTGTATGTGTGTGCCCATTCAATACAAAGTTAGATTTAGGTGGTGTAAGAGCTTTCACATTCCATTTTTATGTATACCATTTTTAACATGAATTTTCATACATCTTTCTTTGTCTACCATTTTTATGTTCATATCATAGGTAATAATCTCTTCAGAATTAACTAGGTAGCTACATCAACATGACAGGCTTTCATTTTTTATTACATTACTTTCACAATTATTAAACTTATATTCATATAAATTATCTTAAGAAATTATAAAGAAAACCTAAAATCCATGTCATCACTCCACATCAGCATAAAAAATAGGGGAAAACATTCATAATTAAAACAAAAAACACATGTTCAAACCTCTAATTTATTTAAAACATTAAAGCTAAGTAAATTAGTAGGAAATTTTTTAAACTTAAGTGATCTAATTGAAACACTTTTAGAACTTGATTACTATCTTGCAAAGTTACCCATTTAATCTTTAACTATCACTTTAGCTTTATCTCTCATTCAATACTTTAATACATATTATACTTTAGCACTTTTATTATCTTTACTTTAGCTTTGACTTTATCTCTTCTCTGTATTCATCATTAAACTTGTACAAGTAGAAGATTCCTTTAGTGAGTGAGCATACACATGATAAAATTGAATAACTCATGTTAGGGTAAGTAGGCAAAGGAAAAGCCCCTCATCTAGGTAAGCAAGCACAATACAATACCCATAGAGTGTTCGAAAGGTACAACTCCTTTAATAGGTGAGAATGTATAAGGTAAGTCTATTTTTGCGGGTGAAAGTACAATAAATGCAAACTCATATCTGGCTAGCAAGGCTTTAAATTTAAACTTAAGCCTTTACATCTAAACTTTAATATTTTAGGCTTTTTATGTTTTTTAATTACAATTATCTATCTTTATCTTTCTATATCACTTATCATAACAAATAATTTTCTTTATCAATTAATCTTCATTCATTCTTTTTTTCTTTTACTATACATTTTTTTAACATTTATTGTAGGCATTTCATAAATTCAAGTCCTTTATGGTTCTTTACTTTGCATTTTATAATAAACTATAATAACATTTTAGTGAACATCTATAACCTTAAATCATATACAATTGACCTATAACGAAGTTTAAAAGAACCAAGAACTAAACCAATAACTTTAATCATGTCGTATACTATAAATTCATCAAATATTATAATCATACTGAATACCATACACATGCTAGATATAATCAACAAAACTGGATACTAAGAATAGTGCCGAATATTATAGACATCCTGAATACTAATTAACATATCGAATACTAAGGATAAGTTTGTATAGTATTGAAAATGTTAAATACTAGTGATATGGTCAAATACAACTGGTGAACGAGACTTTGGATAGGCCGAATATCAATAGTAAACCAGAAACTATAACATCAGGCCAATTACCATACAAACCCTAGTACTGATGATCAAGCTGAGAACGGTACAACCAGGTCGAGAACTCATCTTTATGATGATACTAGATGAAAATCGTAGAACCGAGAGTATGAAACCCTATCAAAAGTATGAAAACTTTAAGTAAATAATCAATGTAGTATACATACTAGGCTCAAAACATATAAATGTGTAATAGTGGGTGCCAAGAACTCATCTTTATGATGATACTAGATGAAAATCATAGAACCGAGAGCAATCAACCAAGATCCATATCATTCAAACATAAAACATAACATTTAGCATTTCATTCAACAAATATACTTTGTATCACCATGGATCTACCAAGACCAAGATAAAAACCTTAACTTTACTTTGATTTGGGGAAACCTTCTTGCGTAAGAAATGAGGAATGGGGTGCCTCATTCCTTTAATAGTAACAATTAGGTCATTTTCACTCTTAATATACCAGATTGGCCGTTCATCTTTAATAACCTAAGATTTTCTATCATATTCTTTTCAATCAAGTTATTTATAAAAATAACAAGTGTTAAAGATAAAGAACTATAAAACAACATGAAGCTTATATCGATTAGCTATAAATGTGAGACGATTATGTAGTTGTATAATTATATCTCTTTTTCTTTTTATTTCTAGTATGCACTAGTAGATTTTTCTATGGTTTTTATAGTTTTCTATATAATTAAACTTAAGAATATATATTTAACAGGTGAAAAGTATTTTTTATATAAAGTTTTAGGTGTTATGATATTGTAATTTAATATAACTGGCAATAGATTGGTTTTTTATTCAAGAAGAAAGTAGCTCCTTATGCATCTTTCTAGTATTGTACCATGCATCTTTCTCGTACTAATAATGTTTGATCAAATAGCTGTGTTATGCATAATTAGCTTTAGAATAAATCTTATAATTACTATTAGAAATAAGATTTAACTTTTTAATGTTTAAACTTTTTCAATAATCATACTTAAATATAAGAGACCGTAAATGGACCTAATAAGGAAACATGTTATGCCCATACTCATCTTTCATCATTCTATAATGATGATCTCTAAATTTTCATTATGAGCAGAAACAAAAATCTTGGGTCACAGCAACTTGTCAGACTATCAAAAACAACAAAATACGAGAGAATAGCATGAAAGCCTTGAGTCATAGAGCTTTGGGATATATTTTAACCAATTTTTTTTTAGGTTTTAATAATAGATTATAACAACTATATGTTAGGACCATTTAGGTACGGAGTACTAACTGATTTATGTGTATACCAAACCAGATAGTGCGGAATCCTATTTGATTGGCGATCCAATCGGTGAGAATGCAAGTATAATCGATCTAATAATGAATCAAAACGTTAAGAATGATTGCAAGATGATTAACTGCGATCTATGAACTTGGAACAGGTGTTCTTGAGTCTCTGGACGGCTAGGGTACGATTATGTGCGTAGTTATTCGAATTGTTACGTTTTTTCACGAATTAAGTGGTATTTATAGGTTAGGGTTTTCCATTCGTACGACTGAACCATTAGCATGGTTCAGTCGTGCGACTGAAGCATGCGGTTGATCCATTCGCACGACTGAAGGTCCAGTCGTGCGACTGAGTCAATCTCATGTCATAATCGTGTGACTGATCTAGTCTCCTGGTTCAGTCGTGCGACTGGTCCATTAGCATGAAGTATTCATGCGTATGGCCCATTAGCATTGTCCATTCGCATGAGAACTTCACACGATTAAGTTTCAACATGTTTCTCAACCATTATTGACTAAAAACTATGTAAACAACCACAAACCTATATAGTTAGTTCAATACACAATAAACAATGAAATATTAAACATTATAGTTAGTTCAATACACAATAAACAATGAAATATTAAACATTATAAGCATCAACCTCACTTGTATTTCATTCATACCCATTCAATTACATATATGTAAGACATGAAAGACATATTACATTAAGCTCCTAAACTAGTTACATATGTATCAACAAACTCCCCCTTGGACCTAGTTTACATCATTGTCTAACATTCTTCATCAACTCTTCAAATTTCTTGTACTTCTCCTCCCTTGTAACTCCTGCATGTATTTCGAATGCAAAGCAGAGTCATATCACGTTTTGGAACTAGAGGGCTTGTACAATGTCTTGCGCGTCATAGAACAGTAGCCACTTGTATAAAGTGTAGACATCGTCAGAAGACAAGTTAGTTAGCCATATTGCGCCAAATACCCGGATAGTTTCAATATTACTTTCTCTGTTCAGAACTATGACCGCCTCACCTGTTCTCCAATCATAGTACCACCACTTGAAGTGTGGAGTGAAGTCTTGTGGCATTTTCCTTAGAGGGATTCTTGACATCGTGCGCGGAGGACTCCACTTCAGCACTATCTTTGGCTTTCCAGTTATAGAATCAACTTCAGACCGTTTGATGTACCTCGTCGGTTGTTAAGGTTTGAAGTTGGCCCACCTGGTGTGGTACTCTTTCTTCAATGCGGCCTCAAACCAGCCTGACATCTTCTTGGGTCAGCATATAACAGCTTCAGTTTGGCCAGCTGGTTGAGCTCAAAACCAGGTAGAGTCTTTCCTGACACCTTGTGATGCTTCTTCACTTTGTAGAGCTTGGTGTAGACACTCGGATTTGTGGTAGTGGGTTGGGCTTGGATCTCTGCAAAACAAGCCGCCCATTCAGCCTTTTTGATGTTGACATCAGCGTCTGAGGCTTGGGCTTGATGCTTATTCTTCTCTGACTCTTGCTCCATCTGATCCAGTATCTCAAATGTATCACTGACAAGAGTATCATCCAGATTGGGGACCACATTTCCCTCTTTGTCAGCATACTCTGGATAGTGCTCCGTAATGACGTCCTCGATCTCGATCTCATCTGTCATTCAGCTCATCGTCACTGGTAACTTCAAAAGTTGGAGCGTCCTTTACGATGTCGTCCGGATTTAGCCGAAACATCTCAGCAAGTTGTTCGTCCGTAAGGTCATGAATGATTTCTCATTCTTCAGGAGTATAGCTTACGGACCTTCGGACGATCAAATCAAGAATCATTATGAGTTGAGACTTGATTTGCTGAAGGGGAGCAACATCGTACTCATCTTGCCGAGATGAATGATCTACTTGATTTAAACATATAAATACATCAACCATTAGTCAATAATCAAGACAGTAAGACATCAAATAAATATAAACATTAAGTACATAAGTTTAATACATGATTCAATTACAAAAGATTTAAAATTACATAAACATCTAAGCATTACGTTTATCCTGAATCATGTGCTCTTCTGCAGGCGGGGCTGAGGTCGAGGCACCCTGATCCTGAGTCTTCTTGGTGCGCCTCTCTCCAGCTTGTGTGACCCCTGATGCCGCTACATCATCTCCTTCCTCATCATCTCCTTCAACTCCTGCACCATCATTACCTCCTTCTTCTGTGTCATCCTCATCATCATCCTCGTCATCATCATCCTCATCATCATCGTCATCACCATCTCCTTCTCTTATCTTAAAAGTCTCATCCTTTGTTCCTTTGAGCTTGAGCAAGATGGTCTTTTTGGCAGCCTCCAACTCCTCTATCTTCTTTGCTGATATGACTTTATGCTCCTGGAGTTGGGCAATCTCCTCACCCTGTGCAGCCATCTACTGAGCTTGGTACTCAATTAACTAGGCCTGCTGTGAGATCTGCTGTGCTTGGGCAGTGTTTTGTTCCACAAGCTGACGTATATGGGCAGCTCTTTCTTCATCAGCAGCCCACAACTTCAGCACCATTTTGTTTAGTGCTGACAATTGATCCTCTACCCCAATGGAAGGTAAGGATGATCCTGTAGTGAATATCGGGTGGGATGATGGTCCGGGTTGGTGGTGGTGGCAATGGTGAATATAGGTGGTGGTATATGAGTGGGTGGTGATGGGTAGACTATAGTGGTGGTGGAAGTAGTGTAGATGGGTGGTGGAGTGGCTATAGTAGTGATGGTGGGTGTAGTGGTAGTGGTAGATGTGGTGGTAGTGGTGGAAGAGGTAGTAATCAACGTGAACCTCTATCTTTTGGGCTTCATCCCGTGGGGCCTGAGCCATCCTCTTCTTCCTCGAATCATTCGAGGAGGATGCTACCCTTGGGATGCTGGGCTGGTCTGTGGTGTATGATGGATCAGTAGAAGCCTCCCCAGACGTACCCTGGCGTCCTCCAACCGCCTCAATCCCTCGCTCAGTGGCAACCACCTTGCTGCCCACCATTCGAGTTAACGACTCCTCATCCGACTCGTCCTCCACATCAGGTCGGAAATCCTGATGGATCCAGCTGCCTCTGCTCCTCCTCGGGTGGATGGTGGAGATGGTATATCAGTAGTAGTGGCCCTAGATTGGGTGGGGCCAGCATCTCCACCATCACCGCTATCATCACCATCGGAGTCATCGGAGGGTAGAGCAATTTGCTCAACGTCCGAGTCACTATCCTCGTGACACCACTTCTGCCGAGCTGGCGCCATATAGTCTTCTCTAACCAAGTGCCCAAACAGCCTCTTTACAGGGGGCTTTACCTGCTTGCCCCTGTAGACCTTCATTCTCCCAAGAGTGGTGTCATCCATGATCTCGAGAGAGACAACATCATGACTCTCCTTAGGCAGCGAAGGAAGCTTCTCGTCAATGATCATCTGCAGAAATCTCGGGTACATGCAGAAGCCTTCCTTGCCTTTGGCCTCTAGATTCTCGATCAAGTAGGAGAAAATCATGTTGGAGAAGCTGAAGGGGTGATTCAGCACCAGTGCCACGTA
>BJCM01015368.1:5669-31447 GCA_018326385.1 Flaveria bidentis
ACAAGGTGTATAATTTTGCAGATGGATTGCCAGTAAAGTGGGTCTCATTTGTGTCAAACCTCTGATAGAATGATATGCTGGCAAAGTTGGATATCAATGATTTCATTCTGAAGCTGAGAGAGGAAGAGTTGAGGATGAAGTATAGGTCTCAAAAGGTGTCATATGATTAGAATGCGTCACTTTACAACTCAACTCCTTAAGCAATAACGTCAGGAGCACCACTTCAAATGACATTCGTGTCGAGTTTAGCCGCTCCGTCTCAAGCCACTACTTTAAGATCTGACACTTCTGGGTCGTCTTGCACCCAATACATAGCACCTTAAGCCAATGCTACGAGATTGAAGACCGAGAATCTCGGTAATGTGACTGTAGAGGTAGCAAAGGAGCATATGGATCTCCTAGCAGCTGTCGTTCACTCCTATGACGGTCTAGTTGCGGGGAAGATTGGAAACTGCCATCTGGAAGACGAAGACTATGAGCAAGTAGATGAGACTGAGCTGGAAAGAATGGATATCATGTGGGCATTGGCCAGTGCTGTCTGAAGGGCAAAGAAGTTTGTTAAGAAGACAAAACAGAACTTGATTGCCATAAAGGATACAACCTTTGGTTTTGACATAACCAAAGTTACCTGTTTTAACTGTGGAGAGAAGGGGCATTTCAAGCATGAGTGTGTGAAGCCCAAGAAGACATGTAATGGTAATCCGTTCTCATCCTTCAATCTTCAAGATAAACCCACAAGTAGTCCTGCATCATCAAGCAAGGATCCTAAAGCCTTGACGGCTCAAGATGACAAAGGGCAAGATTGGACCTTTCGCTTTGTTTCTCCAGGAGAATCCAACATTGCATGCGTTGAGGGGTTGGATGAAGACTCTGCAAGCGAAGGTTATATAGCAGTGGAACTCGCAATGTCGAATAATTAAGATACTGCAAATGTGGTCAATCACCTGAATGAAGAAGGTCAAAGTTCAACATGTTCAGAATCACATGCACAAGAAAAGTCAAAGTCTGCTATGATGGCTGATTCAACATAACCTTCTGAGGTAAGTTCCACAGACCAACTATTCAATAATCATGCTTGTTCTGATTGCAATAAATTTAGGGAAAGCATAGATTTGAAATTTGTTAGGTTATTTGATCATAATGATAGCTTAGTAAAGGACTTGCAACTGTGCACTGAAGCAAATCACATTTTAAAACTAAATGAGCACAGTTACAAAGAGAAAATAGAACTATTAAATAAACAACTTAGGGAAACAGAAGTTGTGGCTTATAACCAAGCTAATGACATCAAGTTCTATTTAAACTCCCTAGAAGAGGCTAAGAAACAAAAAGCAGCTTTGGAAGTCGAAGTAAATTCATTAAAACAATAACTGCACAGTTGGACTAGTTCTTCTCACATAGTCCAACACTTAGAGAGAGAACGCAACAACGGGGAGGGTTTGGGTTACAAAGTGGTTCCACCACCACATGAGACCTTGTTGAATGCAAAATGCAAACCAATAAATAACAACACAATCAAGGATCATATGATGTTCACTCCTCTTGTAAGTGATCCAGATCCCACAAGTAAACTTAATAAATCTATCACTAAACAAAAGGAGACCACTTTAAAGTCAAATAGGAAATGCCTATTGTTAATTTGGATAAACAATTTGAGAAGGTTAAGGTAAAGTCAGGTTCAAACACATCTAAGTCTGAACCTGACAAGACCACACAAGTTAACCAACCACGTGCATCATGTCTAAGTCCAAACAAACAAAAGGGTAAAGATGTTGAAAAGGTTCAAATAGTAAATTTTGTTAAACAATCTAAAACATCTAAACAAGCAGTGTCAAAAACCAAACAAAATAAAGTCACACATGTGTCACACACTTCTCCATAGAAACAGTTACACCAACTTGTCGAAAGTAGATCATGCTACAACTGTGGAAAGTATGTCCTTACTATCAAACACCAAGGAAAAGAATTGAACTTTATGACATTAAGACGAGCTCTTCAAAAAGGAGTTCCGCAACTCTACCAAAAGGAGTCAGTGACCCCAAAGTTCAACCCATTAGCCAGTCGTTTGTTTACCACAAACAGGCCTTAAACAAAACTGGCTTATGGAAAGAAAAATCTAGTTCAATGTCTGATAATGATAACAAGAAGACTAATGATCTTCCCTCACCCTCAAATGGACAGTGGGTGAAATTTATGAAGTGTGATTCTTCTGGGTCACCCAAGCCAGTTAAGGCTTGGGTCCCTAACCTCAACTAATGATTTCCATTGATTGTGCAGGGTGTTCGCTATAGCACTGCCACAACTACTTGGATCATAGATAGCGGAGCATCTAGGCACATTACTGGGAATCTGACACTCTTGTCAAACGTCAAACAAATTAAAGGAGGTCATGTTTCATTTGCTGGAAACAAAGGAGGTTACATCACCGCTCAAGGGGAAATAGGGAACCAGAAAGTGAAGTTTGATAAGGAAAACTATATTCAACAACTTCAAAACAATCTAGTTTCTGTCTCACAAATATGTGACAAAGGCTTTAAGGTAGTATTCGATAACAAGAAGTGCTATGTTCTGAAAAAGGACTATGTGATCCCGAAGGACCAAGTCTTAATGTCAGCTTCAAGATATAACGATCTTTATGTCTTGGATCTATCAAAGGCCTCCGTAACGGATCATCAATTTTAGTGCTTCTTGTCAAAGGCTACTGAGACGGATTCGATCTCCTGGCATAGGAGAATGGGACACATCAATCCCCAAAAGATGAATCACTTGATCCAGAATGATCTAGTGCGAGGGGTAAACATCAAAAACTTCCAATTACCGGATT
The DNA here is from genome assembly GCA_018326385.1 of Flaveria bidentis. Classification (NCBI taxonomy): domain Eukaryota; kingdom Viridiplantae; phylum Streptophyta; class Magnoliopsida; order Asterales; family Asteraceae; genus Flaveria; species Flaveria bidentis. Next base: position 8,494 of record BJCM01015368.1, read on the forward strand.
TTTGTGTCGCCTGCAAGAAAGGCAAACAGACTAAGAAGTCTCATAAGGAAAAGAAAGTTCATTCCATTGAACTGCCTCTTGAGCTTCTTCACATGGATTTGTTCGGCCCAGTCAGTACAAAGAGCATCGCTGGAGGCTTAACTGTTATGTAGTTACGGATGACTACTCAAGATTCTCTTGGGTAATGTTTCTAAAATCCAAATCAGAAACGTTTGAGTCATTCAAAGAGCTAGTACCTACATTAGAGTCATTCTACAAGCTGAAGGTAAGACAAGTACGCTCAAACAACAGTACAGAGTTCAAGAACCAATGGATGGAGGCATTCTGCAAAGAGAAGGGAATTGTGCACCAGTTCACTTTTGCCTACACTCCTCAAATGAACGGAGTTGCTGAGAGAAATAATCGCAGCTTGATAGAGACAGCATGGACAATGCTAGCAGACTCGAAACGGCCCATCCAATTTTGGAATGAGGCAGTTGCCAATGCATGTTACACTCTAAATCGAGTCCTGGTGGTAAAACGTCATGGTGAGACGTGCTACGAGTTACCCTAATGGTGCAAACCTAATCTAGAGTACCTCGAACAGTTTGGCGCACCATGCACCCTCTTGAAGAAAAATCAGGAAGGCAAGTTCAGCGAGAAGGCTGAAGAGGGAATTTTTCTAGGATACAACATACCGAATAAGAGAGTTTACAACATACCGAATAAGAGAGTTTACAACAACTCAATGGGTCAAATAGAAGTGTGGTGCAATGTCGATGTTCAGAGATACACCACCCCCTGCTGGCAAAGGGCCCACATTCTTTTTCGATTATGATGGATTATTTAAGTCCTTCAACATCCCTCTCTCCACTCCTGAAGATGAGTTAGCAACCAAAATAATGTATGATATATTAAACACACCATCACAAGACTCAACAACATTTAGTAAATAAGGTGAGTCACCTAGTCGCTCAGGGGAGCACTTGAGGTAAGTGACTCCTCCTCTAACAATGAAGCCGTGGAGAACGATCTGGTCGATCAGGAGGAACAGGTTCCTACTACTGCTAGTCCACAAGCATCTGATGTTGATGCCTCTTATTCTTCGGAACCTCAAACTCCTACTGCCTCTGATCCGGAACCAAGAGTTCGCAATCTCGATAATGAGGTAGTCATTCCCATAACTCCTGGATCACACTTAAATGTCTATCATCCTTTGCACAATCTCATCGGGGATGTAAGATCAGGAGTTCAGACAAGAAATCAGCTATACTCAGCTGATTATGCCTAGGTAATGGAAAAGCAATATCTTCACGATGGTGCGTATCGTTGTTTTGTGTCTCAGTTTGAGCCAAAATATGTTAGTGAAGCCCTAAATGACGAGGCATGGGTGAGTGCCATGCAAGAAGAACTTTCCCAATTCAAGATGTTAGGTGTATGGAAACTGGTGGACAAACCTAAAGGTGCTAAGGTCATTGGCACAAAATGGGTCTTGAAATGCAAGAAAGATGACCAAGGGGTCATAATCAGAAACAAGGCTCGACTTGTAGTTCAAGGATTTCGACAAGTCGAGGGAATTGATTACAATGAAGTATTTGCACCTGTGGCGAGAATGGAAGCAATCCGTATCTTCCTAGCATATGCCTCTTACATGAAGATTAAAGTTTATCAACTGGATCTAAAGAGTGCATTTCTTTATGGTGAAATCCGGGAGACAGTGTATGTCAGTCAACCCGAAGGATTTGAGGATCCATATCATCGGGACAGAGTTTACAAACTTGATAAGGCTCTCTATGGGCTCCACCAAGCCCTAAGAGCATGGTATGAAAAACTCTCAACTCATCTTATGAAACACGGATTTTGAGGAGGAGTTATTAACTGTACTCTTTTCATCAAAGAAAAGGATGATGACTTACTGCTTGTTCAAATCTATGTTGATGACATAATATTCGGTTCCAAGAACGAAGACTTATGTAAAGAATTTGAAGTAGTAATGAAGGCTGAATTTGAGATAAGCGCCATGGGAGAGATGAAATTCTTTCTCAGGTTACAGGTGGAATAGACACCAAAGGGGATATTTCTACATCAGACTAAGTATGTAGGCGATATTCTCAATCAGTTCGATATGGAGAATGCTTCTGCATCTGGGACTCCACTTGCTACAAACCATGACGTAGCACCCGATGAAAATAGTGATCTAGTGGATGCCATTATGTACCAAGGAATGATCAGATCCCTCATGCACCCCATCACCTCAAGACCTGATATCATCTACGTAATGTTTCTGTGCTCCAGATATCAGGCTAAACTGAAAGTCAACCATGTTATTGGTGTTAAAAGGATATTTCGATATCTAAAGGGTACTCCAACACTTGGGTTGTGGTATCCTCATGATGATGACTTTGAGCTTACCGCGTACAGTGACTCGGATTATGGTGGCTACAAAATGAACTACAAGTCAACTTCAAGAGGTTGTCAATTCTTTGGGAGAAGATTTGTCATGTGGTAGTGTAAGAAGCAGACATCAGTTGCTCTCTTAACTTGTGAAGCTGAATACGTTGCTGCGGCAAGCTGCTGTTCTCAAATCATCTAGATTCAACAACAAATGCGGGACTACGGTTTGAAATTTTCTAACACTCCTATATTTGTTGATAATTCCGCTGCTATAGCCGTAACAAAAAATCCGGTCCAACATCCTAAGACCAAACACATCGACATTAAATATCACTTTATACGTGATTGTTTTGAAAAGAATTTAATCGATGTTGTTAAAATTAATACAGATTTTCAACACGCTGACCTCTACACAAAAGCTTTTGATAAACCACGTTTTCTATATCTGTTAGAGGTCAACGACATTAAAAAGAAAAGTGCAGTGATTCCAGACGATGAAAGGGCATAGTCCGACGAGTCGAGTTAATTTTCGCTTTTATTTTATTTTATTTTATTTTAGTTCATTTCTTCGCCTATTAAAATTCTAAACGCAAAACCATTTTCGGTTTTAAAATTTTAGGGGGAGAATAGGTTACTTGTATTATAAAAAAAACCAGGGAAATGGACAGTCTAGGTAAGAGAAATGAGATTGTATCTGTGATACTGATTTAATGAATATGAAATATGATAGCACACAGGAACAAATAGTTTGGGACTTTAAAATTTTGAATTTGTTCAAAACGCAAAATTCCAAGTATAAGTCTGAGATGTTTAAGCAACATAAAAGGAAAAATGATAGTTAAGCTAGCTGCTACAAAGGTAACATGGAGAAAGTAGACCTAGAGGTTGCTAGACCATCTGATGATATGTTGGTAGATTCAACACAATAGATTAATAGACCTTGTTGGTGATGTCAAGTTCAAACTAAGTTGTTCAACAAGCTATGGGTTATCATCTTATCCCTCGTTAACACAATCAACGAAGTTCCAATAAGGGGTAAGGAGCAAAATAAACGCCACAAATGTGTGCGGATGACCATAAAAATGAGCAAAGCACATGAAAATTGCAAAATGCAATCAAGCTAATAACCCATGTTGTTGGTGCGATCTGTGCAAAATGAAAATAATTGCTTAAACAAGTAGGTTGTGTGCCTCTCTGTTGTGCGGTGGCACTGACCTGAGGATAAGCATAACCTAAATATTCTAGAATTCATTGTTGTTTGCGCCTCTCTGCTGTGCGGTGGCACTAACCTGAGGCTTAGTATCTCTTTGAAAGCTCTAGAATAGTTTCTTCTTGAATACTACCTGTAGACCGCTCAAAAATCTCTTGAGGAACATTGATTACCATATAAGCGTAGGATCCACAAATGCTTGTTGGAATAATTAAACCTTAAATCATCACCAATGTGTGTCAAAAATCTATGTATGGATTTAAGAGGATAAGTATACTGACAATCATCAGGTTGCAACTCTTGAAAGTCAAAATCACTGTGTGCATCTTGTGGCACTAGTATGATTTCCTAAACTTGCAAATGACTCTCGATGAAAACAAGAATCTAGCATCAAAAGGTTTTGGTAAAATGTTCCAAATGATTTGATATACCTGTATGATTCCATAATTGAATCATTCCAGTTATGATCAAAGTAACTTGATGCTATATTGTCTAGGAAGAAAATTTGATAGATACATATCTTAGGATTTCAACCTCACACAAAAATACAAAAATATGTTTTTGCTTTGTTTCATTTATAGTTGTTTAATTTAGTTAAATTTCAGTTAATTTATTAGTTAAATGTCGTTGTACACATCGGAAGTCAATCTGGAAATTACTCACTTAAAAGGTCACGTCTAAGGTGAAAAACTGTTAAAAAGGATCACGTCTGAGGTGATCAACTGTTGTCTAAGTTAAAATGGTCATGTCTGATATGATCACTGGTCAAAATGTCTTATCAATAAGGAAAAAGGGATAAGTGTATGAATGGTCATAAGGTCAAACTCATAAGTATGGTCCATTCGCACGACTGGACCATAAGTATGAACCAGTCACATGACTAGACCATTAGTATGAACCAGTCACCCTAATAGAGCATCAGTATGAACCATTCACACAACTGGCTTACAAGATTGAGCCAATCACCTGAATGGGGGTGACCGAATGAGTTAGTCGCCTGACTAAAACCCAGTCACCCGACTGAATGTGACAGACTGAGCCAATCGCACGACTAAGCTCCAATCGCACGATTGAAAAAGGGTGAATGGATCCAGTTGCCCGATTGAAACCAAATTCAGTATAAATAGGGATGAACTCGGTCGCATATGCTCATCACCCCTCAATCGTCCTAAAATCGCCTGAAAGTAGAGACACTCTGCCCAAATTTGATTAGATCGATTTCTCCTCACCTTTTAGTTACTGAAAAGTTCGTACTACATCTACAGGTAATTTGCGAGCAAAATCGCACTAAATGCACGGAGAAAACAAACCCTAACTGGACTAAATCGATTAAAAACAAGAACAGAGTGTTCATTATCAAATGGACCAAATAAAAGTAAAAATTGGGTTAAATGAAAGGCATACAATAACAATTGAGAGTCTTGCGAGTCTAAAGAACCTAAGCACAACGTTGAACTGCAAAAGTTGACTTAGATTCAGGATAAATGTGTCGAATAGAGAAGTATGCGACTGGTCACAATGAATGAACTTCAATCGCACGATTGAACTGAACGAATGACTCAATCAGAGCTGAATCACCCCTTCAGCTTCTCCAACATGATATTCTCCTACTTGATCGAGAACATAGAGGCCAAAGGCAAGGAAGGCTTCTGCATGTACCCGAGATTCATACAGATGATCATTAATGAGAAGCTTCCTTCGCTGCCTAAGGAGAGTCATGATACTGTCTCTCTCGAGATCATGGATGACACCACTCTTGGAAGAATGAAGGTTTACAGGGGCAAGCAGGTAAAGCCCCTGTAAAGAGGTTGTTTGGGCACTTGGCCAGAGAAGACTACATGGCGCCAACTCGGCGAAAGTGGCGTCACGATGATAATGACTCGGACGTTGAGCAGATTGCTCTACCCTCCGATGACTCTGATGGTGATGATCATAATGCTGATCAGGGAGGGGATGGTCAGGGTGGACTCGAACCAGCTCCTATTCACCCTGACTTCCAAATGGAGGAGGAGGAGGAGTCAGATGATGAACCTCTGGTGCGAATGGTGGGAAGCCGGGTCGTGGCCATAGAGAGAGGTCTTGAGGTGGTTGGAGGACGTCGGGATGCGTTTGGGGAGGCTACTACTGATCCATCATACACCCCAGACCAGCCCAGTAGCCAAGGGGGAACCTTTGCGCCTAAAGGCTCGAGGAGGAAGAGAATGGCTCACCACTATGGCAAGAAGGGGAAGAGGCTAAAGTTTACAATGACATCTACTACTGCCACAGCCACCACCTCATCCACTACTACTACCACCACCACTACCACACCACCTATCACCACCACACCCTCCACCACTACCACCATATCACCCTCCACCACTACCATAATACCATCCACCATCACTACCACACTGCCTTCCACCACCACTACAGCCTACCCTTCACCACCCACTCATACACCATCACCCATATTCACCATCGCCACCACTACCACCACCAGCCACTAAGCCGGTCCCTCATCTCACACCACATTCACCACTGGATCTACTCTACCTCCATTGGGGCAGAGGAATAGTTTTCAGCACTGAACCGTATGGTGCTGAGGCTGCTGGCTGCTGATGATGAGAAGACTGCCTAGCTGCGACAGCTTGTGGAGCTAACTGCTGCCCAAGCACAACAGATCTCACAGCAGGCCCAACTGATTGATTCCCAAGGTCAGCAAATTGCCTAACTCCAGGAGCATAATGTCCAATTAGCAAAGAGGATAGAGGAGTTGGAGTTTGCTAACAAGACCATCATGCTCAAGCTCAAGGGATCAAAAGATGAGCATCTGAAGATCAGAGAAGGTGATGATGAAGATAGAGATGATGAAGATGATGATAATAATGATGATGAGGGGAGTGATAACGAAGAGACTAGGGAAAGGCAGTATGATGATGACGATGAAGAAGGAGATGCAGCTTCATCTACCTTAGCTCAGGGTCAAGAGAGACGCACCAAGAGAAATCAAGACCAAGGAGCCTCATCATCTGCCCCACCTACTGACGCGCTTGCTATTTAGGGCAAAAGTAATGATTAGACATTTATGTATCTAAAAACTTTTGTAATTGAATAGTGTATTAATATTATGTAATTAATGTTTATATACTGTTATCAAATGTTTGTTTGTCTTGATTAATTATTAACAAATTGATGTGTTACATGTTTAAATCAAGCAGATCAATCATCTTATCAAGATGAGTATGATGTTGCTCCCCTTCAACAAATCAAGTCTCAACTCACAATGATTCTTGATTTGCAAGGATTGTTCGAAGGTCAGTAAGCTATACTCCTGAAGGAGAAATCATTCATGACCTTACGGATGAGCAACTTGCTGAGATGTTCCAGCTCAATCCGGACGAGATTGTCAAGGACGCTCCAACTTTTGAAGTTACCAGTGACGATGAGCTGAATGACATAGATGAGATCGAGATCGAGGACGTCACTGCAGAGCACTATCTAGAGTATGCTGAAAAAGAGCGAAATGTAGTCCCCAATTTGGGTGATACTCTTGTCAGTGATACGTTTGAGATACTGGATCAGATGGAGCAAGAGTCCGAGAAGAATAAGGATCAAGCCCAAGCCTCAGACGCCGATGTCAACATCAAAAAGGCTGAATGGGCGGCATGTTTTGTAGAGATCCGAGCCTAACGCACTGCACCAAAGCCGAGTGCCTACACCAAGCTCTACAAAGTGAAGAAGCATCTAAAGGTGTCAGGAAAGATTATATCGTGGGCCTATTTTGAGGATCTTATTGTGTATGCCGTGAAAAGAGAGAAGGGCAAAGAGTACTTCAGATTCCCACATGATCTGAAGACTCTCCCTGGTTTTAAGCTCAACTAGCTGGCAAAATTAAAGTTGCTATATGCTGGTCTAAAGAAGATGTCAGGCTGGTTTGAGGCTGCATTGAAGAAAGAGTACCACACCAGGTGGGTCAACTTCAAACCTCAACAACCATCGAGGTACATCAGACGGTCTAAAGTTGATTCCATTACTGGAAAGCCAAAGATAGTGCTAAAGAGTACCACACCAGGTGAGTCCTCCGCGCACGATGTCAAGAATCCCTCTAAGAGTGTTATAGACTGCCCATGCGCCTAAATAGTAGCCCATGCGCCCAACAAAATTAACTGCCTAAGTGTTCTCATGCGCCCAAAACCTCATGCGCCCGAATAATACTCATGCGCCAAGAAATAGGCTAAAATTTTCTAAGTGTCCAGAGGCCTAGGATTTCCATGTGCATAGGCACTCATGCACCTATATAGTGCCCATGCGCCTAGAATTGCCTAGAAAGGACTAAGTGTTGCTCATGCACCCCAATAGTGCCCATGTGCCTGAATAGTTCTCATGTGCCTAGGACTTAGAATATTTTTCTGAATTTTGGGGAAAAAGTAAAAAGTAGGCTTTGACTTGGGAGGTTCTTGAGGACTATGTAAGTTGACTTTTTGAAGTCATAGATGATATGATGGGTATGCCATGAATGATGATGCGTGATTGATGTGATGCTTATGCATGTTGATGATGTATGATGATTATGTATGATATGTTTTCTTATGTTCCTTACTAAGTAATATGATGTGATTTTACGTGGTGTGATTATGATAATGAACATAAAGTATTATCTTAACAAAGTGAAAGATTTAAGATAATGAAAGTGGAACATAATGAATGAATGAATGAAAAGTCTTGCAAGCAAATAAAAGGAGGTTCACAACTCATTGAGAGTTGTTAGCTTAACTATATGTGTCTACAGCGTGCGATTTTGGCTAACTCATAAGGGTTCATACACATAGTAAGAGTTCAGTCTTGGTGACTACTCCAATACGTGCGATTTCCTAATTACTGTGTGTTATACAACGTGTGATATTGGCGAACCCATAAGAGTTCACACACACAAGGGGAGTATGTCCTAGTGACCATTCCATACGTGCGTTATGGGGTCCTTGTTACTTAACCCTAGATGAATTGCTTGGTGCTCTAGAGGGGGAGTTAAGTACATGATAGGACCTAGATAGAAGTGAAAGAAAATAAATGTACGAAAAATGCGATAAGTACGAAATGTGAAAAATATGCGAAATGTACGAAACAAACGATGATGAAGATAATAATTAGTACCTTGATGTACGTATGATGTGTGATCACGTGTGATAGTAAGGAAAAAAATTTATTGAATGAAAGGTAATATAAAGTTTTATAAAACTAGAACTCACTCAGCAACGCTGACTTTTATGTGTTTCCAGTTGGCAGGTAAGGTTGCTGAGGATGGCACGGGGCGGCTACTTGGCTCTTTTTGAATGAAATTCTTTTGTTTAATATTTTTACATTGTAATGCGAACAAAAATGTTTTGTATCGAATGTTGTATTAATTTGAAAAAGCATTTATAATGAAATTAAAATGTTGTTTTTAATGTTTCCGCTGCAATGTTTTATTTAAGTATTGTAATTATATGTTTTATGTGTGATGATTGTCCAACTGTGAGCGTCCCGGGATTGGGGCCTTACAAGTTGGTATCAGAACCAAAGATTAAGTGAAACGGGTAAATTTTCAAAAGAAACCTAAACTTAAACTGAAAATGGGACAAAAGGGAAGGGATGCCAGTCCGTGTAGCTGCGTCCATCAGGTATTTTCTTTTATGTTAACCAACATTATGTGCGCATGTTATGTGACTTATGTGCTTTTAGTAGATTTAGATACTGATGTAGTCAGGATAGGAAATGCTTGGGGTATGAAGAGTAAAGTGGCTAATCACAACTGGCCATTGTAATTAGGGACTTACTATACTTGACATAAACTGAGCTATTACCTTGAATGTCCGTGTTGGTGTTTGAATCTTATAGTGTGTTAGAGGATGGCCGGTGGTAGATCTTCTAAGGCTTCTCGGGGTGGAGGTCGTGGTGGACGTGGTGTTGAACCACGAGTCATAAGAGGAAGGCCTAGGGCCAAAGAGGTGGCTAATGAAGAGCTTGAGACCCCTTATCTAGGGGGCGGAGACGAGAGTGCTAATTTGAGAGCCTCAGTAAAGGAGGCGGTAGTGGAAGAGGTTCACCAGGTCATAGATGATATTACCTTCTATGGTGACCGAAGTAATCAAGGTTGTGAGGGAAGGAGAAAGGAAGGAAAGGATTATGTATACGAGTGAAAGAGGACAGCCCGAGACTAAGACGGTTGTCTCTGCTGATGAAGAGGAAGAGGAAGAGCCTATGCCTGAGGCAGCACGAGGATGTAACTATGGGGCAATTATGAGATGCAAGCCCCCGACTTTTGATGAAAATGGCACTGTTGCTGCTGCTCACTGGTGGGTGAGAGAAGTGGAGGTTGTACTTGATATCAGTGAGTGCCGAGAGGAACATAAGGTGAAGTTTGTTGCCCACTCGTTTGTGGACTCAGCTCTGTGTTGGTGGGACGATCTTGTCCAAGCCGAGGGTAGTTTGGCGATTGGAAGAATAAGGTGGAAAGGGAGTTCCTGCATTTGGAGGCGGGAACCAGACACATTAGCAGTACACCACCAAATTCAACGAAATAGCACAGCTAGTGCCGGATCATGTGACGCCTATGTCATGAAAGATCAAGAGGTACATCCAGGGGCTGCCGGCGGATATCTTTAGGCATAGGATCACTGACCGACCAAGCACGTTTAGGTCGGCGGTTGATTTGGCGGATAGATTATATGATAAGTGAGTGGTGGTGGTGGCTGAGGTGAACAAGAATGGTGGTGGTGACCGAAACTGGAATGGGAAATGGTTTGGACGTGGTGGAGCTGCTCCAAACAATAAGGTAGCGAAGGTTGGTGACCGACGTGTGGTCTCATCTGGGGTAGGGTTGAAGAGGTGTGGTAAATGCGAGAAGGAGCATTCGGGAGAATGCAACTGGGGGTCAAACATCTTCTTCAAGTGTGGGAAGCATGGTAATATGGCTAGAGATTGTGGGGTTATAAGGTGCTACAATTGTGGTGAAAATGGCCATTTGAGTAGGGATTGCAAGAAGTCGAGGGCGGAGAGTTCCGGGGCAGGAAAGAAGACCGGAACTAAAGGGTAGAAGGCAAGCGCCCGAGCTTTCATGATGACTCAGGAGGAGGCTAGGACGGACCCGATGTGGTGTCAAGTATGTTTCTAGTAAACCAAACTCTTGCATATGTGTTATTTGATTCCAGCGCTAGTAGGAGTTTCATTTTTGCTGCCTTTTGTGCTAAGTTGTCCATTAGGAGCAGAAGTATTGATGAGCCCATAGATGTAGAAACTGCCATATGTAAGTCTACCAGGATTTCAGAGATGATAGAAGGTTGTGATATTGAACTTGAAGGTCATAAGTTTCCAGTTAGACCGTTCGTGATGCCCTTAGGCGGTTTCAATGTAGTCCTAGGAATGGATTGGTTAGTGGACTACGAGGCTAGTATCGTATGTTGCAAGAAGATGGTCAAACTGACAACCCCTGATGGGAGTTCGGTGACAAGTTACGGTGATCGAGTTACGACTATCCCGAAGGTGATTTCGATGGCGGTGGCAGGAAAGTGCATGAGGCATGGGTGTAGTGCCTACTTGGCATACATGAACGATATGGATATGCCAACACCACAACTGTTTGATGTACCGGTTGTGTGTGACTTTCTGGACATGTTTCCTGAAGATTTACCAGGAGTGCCACCTTGACCGCGAGATCGAGTTCCAGATTGATCTGATACCAGGTGCCCAACCTATTGCTAAGGCACCGTATCGGTTGGCTCCGATCAAGATGAAGGAAATGATGGAGCAACTACAGGAGCTTCTAGACAAAGGGTTCATTAGACAGAGTATCTCGCCTTGGGGTGTTCCGATCTTATTTGTGAAAAAGAAAGACGGTAGCATGAGAATGTGTATAGACTACCGTGAGCTAAATAAGCTGACAGTGAAGAATTGGTACCCCTTACCGAGAATTGATGACCTATTTGATCAGCTTTACGGTGCCGGTTGGTTCTTAAGGATAGACCTTCGATCCGAATATCATCAGTTGAAGGTGAAGGAGCAGAATATTCCTTAAACAATTTTTCGTACGCGTTATGGACACTACAAGTTTTTCGTTATGTGTTTTGGTTTCACCAATGCGCCAGCTGCTTTTATGGATTTGATGAATCGAGTGTTTCGGCCTATGTTGGATAAATTCGTGATTGTGTTTATTGATGATATCCTGATTTATTCGAAGAGCGAGATAGAGCATGCTGGTCACATTCGGGAGGTTTTGGAGACGTTGAGAATGGAGAAGTTGTATGCTAAATTCTCCAACTGCGCATTCTGGTTGCACGAGGTTTAGTTCTTGGGTCATGTAGTGAATCCTGATGGGATTATGGTGGACCCGGCAAAGGTGGAGGCGGTGATGCAATGGAAGTCACCAAAGACGCCATCTGAGATTCGTAGTTTCTTGGGTTTGGCGGGCTATTATGGAAGATTCATTCAAGACTTCTCTAAGATAGCTTTGCCATTGACTAAGTTGACCCGTGAGGATGTAAAGTTTGTATGGGGTCAAGCTCAAGAGAAGGCTTTTGAGGAGTTAAAGGAAAGGTTGACTCAAGCTCCTGTCTTATCGTTACCTGATGGAAGCGAATATTTGGTGGTCTATTCAGATACTTCTTACTCAGGGTTGGGATGTGTGTTGATGCAGCGAGGAAAGGTTTAGCCTACGCATCCCGATAGTTGAAAGTTCATGAGGTTAATTATCCTACTCATGACATGGAGCTAGTAGCCGTGGTCTTTGCGTTAAAGATTTGGAGATACTACCTGTATGGGACGAAGTGCACCATATTCACTGATCACAAGAGCTTGAAGTACTTCTTCGAGCAGAAAGATTTGAACATGAGGAAAAGGAGATGGTTGGAGCTCATAAAAGATAATGATTGCAAGATCCATTACCATCCGGGCTAAGCCAACATGGTGGCGGATGCCCTTATAGCCGAAAGAAGAACCCGAGCCGATTCGAGTGAAGGTTTACTAGTTGGTCATGCCCTCTGATGTGATGAAGCAGGTCAAGGAGTTTCAAAATGAGGCATTAAAGGAAGATCATCTTAATTCTGAAAGAACGAGAGGTATGATCGCGTAGTTGGGGGAAAACACTCTCGGTGATAAAACCCGATTCGGACGAATGTGGATTCCTCGTAACGGGGATTTATGTGGGAGGATTATGGACGAAGCTCATAAGAATCGATACTCCATTCATTCTGGTGCTACAAAGATGTATCAAGATATGAAGAAAGGTTATTGGTGGTCGGGTATGAAGCGCCATGTAGCGGAGTATGTGAGTAAGTGCCTTACTTGTTTACAAGTGAAGGCCAAGCATCAGAAGCCATACGAGAAGATCCAACCTTTGGATATACCGAAGTGGAAGTGGGAGCATATCACCATGGACTTTATCACGAAGTCACCGCGTACCTTGAAAGGGTATGATGTCATAAGGGTGATAGTTGATCGTTTGATGAAGAGTACTAACTTCCTACTGATCCAAGAGACGTATTCCTATGAGCGACTCGTAGATCTATTCATCAAGGAGGTTGTAAGTCGCTATGGTGTACTGGTGTTTATAGTGTCGGATCGTGACACTCGATTTACATCCAAGTTTTGGAAGAGATTTCACGATGCTATGGGGATGAGGTTACAGAAACTAGAAGATATCCTTCGGGCATGCATCATTGATTTTGGAGGAAGTTGGGATGACCACTTACCATTAGATGAGTTCTCATATAACAATAGTTATCATGCCAGCATTGGCATGCCTCCTTTTGATGCTATATGGTAGGAGATGTAGAACACCCGCTTGTTAGGGTGATATTGGCCATAAAGAGTTAGGGAGCATCGAGGTGGTCGAGGATATGACTGAGAAGCTGGAAAGGATCAAAGCCTTTATGAAGGTAACTAAAGATAGGCAAAAGTCATACGTCGATAAACGACGTAGACCGATTGAGTTCCAGGTGGGTGATAGAGTTATGTTGAAAGTCTCACCTTGGAAAGGTATAATTCGATTCAGAAAGCGGGGCAAGTTGAGCCAAAGGTACATAGGGCCTTTCCGAATCATTGCGTGAATAGGAGAGGTGGCCTATAGATTGGAGTTACCATATGAGTTAAGTGGAATTCACCCGACATTCCACGTATCTCATCTGAGAAAGTGTTTAGCAGACGAAAATATGGTTGTACCACTAGAGGATATCGAGGTAGATGAAAGGCTCAATTATGTGGAGCAACTAGTGGCGATCATTGATCATAAAGAGAGGAGGTTAAGGAATAAAGTGGTTCTTCTTGTGTGTGTATAGTGGAAGCACAGGAAGGGATCCGAGTCTATTTGGGAGACGGAGGAAGAAATGAGACAGCATTACCCACACTCAAGTTGAGGGGTAAAAAGTGTCAAAATGACAAAAGGTTTAAAAGTTGATGATAAAGGTGGCATGGCCGCCCATCACTATCTCTTCACACTCAACATACGGATTTTCTTAAGAGAGAGAAAGGAGAGCTGAAAACCCTTGGGCTTTTGAAGAACAAGAGCAGGGAGTTCGAATTCAAGGTGTGACCTTGTAGCAAACGGGTTTGAAGGAAGTCTTACCCAAAGAAGGCTTCTAAGGTGAGTTCTAGAACCCCCTTTTTACATGTTTTCACAAATTTTGGGGTTGGAAACGCATGTGTAAATTTTTTTATAAGTTGGGTGTTGTACCCATATGTATGTGTATGTGCATGTTTTGGGTGGGGTTCAATTTGGGCAATGTATAGGTTAAATGATATTATGGTTATGTTTCTAAGGCTTAGGATGTATGATTTAAGCTTAGAAAATGATAGGTAATGATTGGTAACTGAGTTATGATGTTTAAGAGTGTTATAGACTACCTATGCGCCTAAATAGTAGCTCATGCGCCCAACAAAAATAACTGCCTAAGTGTTCTCATGCGCCAAAACCACATGCTCCCGAATAGTACTCATGCGCCTAGAAATAGACTAAAATTTTCTAAGTGTCCATACACCCAGGATTTCCATGCGCCTCTATAGTGTCCATGCGCCTAGAATTGCCCAGAAACGACTAAGTGTTGCTCATGCGCCCCAATAGTGCCCATGCGCCAAGGACTTAGAATATTTTTCTGAATTTTGGGGAAAAAGTAAAAAGTAGGCTTTGACTTGGGAGGTTCCCGAGGGCTATGTAAGTTGGCTTTTTGAAGTCATAGATGATGTGATGGGTGATGTATGATATGCCATGAATGATGATGCGTGATTGATGTGATGCTTATGCATGTTGATGATATATGATGATTATGTATGATATGTTTTCTTATGTTCCTTACTACGTATGACTTTACGTGGTGTGATTATGATAATAAACGTAAAGTATTATCTTAACAAAGTGAAAGATTTAAGATAATAAAAGTGGAACATAATCAATGAACGAATGAAAAGCCTTACAAGCAAATGAAAGGAGGTTCACAACTCATTGAGAGTTGTTAACTCAACTGTGTGTGTTTACAGCGTGCAATTTTGGCTAACTCATTAGGGTTCATACACACAGTAAGAGTTCAGTCTTAGTGACTGCTCCAATACGTGTGATTTCCTAATTATTGTGTGTAATACAGTGTGCGATTTTGGTGAACCCATAAGAGTTCACACACACAGGAGGAGTCTGTCCTAGTGACCACTCCATACGAAAAGTGTAATAAGTACGAAATATGCGAAACGTGCAAAATGTATGAAATGAACGATGATGAAGATAATAATTATTACCTTGATGTACGTATAATGTGTGATCACGTGCGATAGTAAGGAATATGTTTTATTGAATGAAGGTAATATAAAGTTTTATAAAACTAGAACTCACTCAACAACGTTGACTTTTATGTGTTTCCAGTTGGCAGGTAAAGGTTGCTGAGGATGGCACGGGGCGGCTACTTGGCTCTTTTTGGATGGCATTCTTTTGTTTAATGTTTTTGTATTATAATGCGAACAAACGATGTTTTGTAGCGAATGTTGTATTAATTTGCAAAAGAGTTTAGAGTGAAATGAAAATATTGTTTTTAATGTTCCGTTGCAACGTGTTGTTTAAGTAATGTAATTATATGTTTTATGTGCAATGATTGTCCAACTGTGAGCGTCCCGGGATCGGGGCCTTACAATTACCGGATGTCACATTATCCCCATGTTGAAAGAATTTTCTTCTCAAAAATTGCGTTACATGGTTATGCTACATCCTTGGTTTACTGTATTGGCATAATGAAATCGAGTGAGTTGTCACATCATCCCCATGTTGAAAGAAATTTCATCCTGGAATTTAATTAGTACCTTCCCCGGCTGACGTCGTTGTTTTGAACAGATGAGGATACTTAAGCTTCATCTGATGCTCACGTTCCCACGTGAATTCCGGTCCACGTCTTGAGTTCTAGTGAACTTTGACTATAGGTATCTTACTTTGCTTAGGAGTCTTGACCTCACGATCCATTACTTCAACCGGTTCTTCCACAAATATAAATGATCATCTAATTGTACTTCTTCGAGTAGTACAATCAATGTCTCTTCAAACAGACAGTTTTTCAGATTCGAGACGTGAAATACGTTGTGAATGCCACTTAGTGAATATGGTAACTCCAATCGATACGCCACTGGACCTATTCATTATAGAATCTCAAATGGTCCAACGTATCTTGGATTAAGCTTGTCTCTTTTGCCAAACCAAATCACACCTTTCCACGGCGAAGCTTTCAGCAAAACCGTGTCACCGACTTGAAATTCCAAGGGTTTCCGTCATAGGAGTTTATGCTTGAAGCTCCGGTATTTATTATTGGTTTTTATTGCCTGATGTCATGGGAGGTTATGCTTGAAGCCTAACTCTAGTAATGTGGTTCTGTTCTTCCTAGAGACGATTTTATTCATCTCGAATGTTAGTAGACGTTGATGATAAATGTGTTCATTGTTGTGGTGCGGTAATAATTGTTTGCAGCCACAATGAAACACAATCTCTATGCATTCTAAAATACACTAAAGAATGTGTAATGCATGTGTTCAAAGAAAACTAGTTGAATCAAATTTGTAGCAAAGACTCGTAGTATATCAATAATAAAATATGAAAAAAACAAATAAAATAATTTAATAAAATCCTTTATAAAATTTATAATAGAATAAGAAATTAACCATATAAGTTGCCACCTCTGAATACTCACCAAATTGTATGAGTTGGTGAAAAGTCCATACTTTTGTCAATTGTAGATTAAGATCTTAGAGTCCGTAACTTTCTACTTTTGTACTTTTATTTTTTTTGTATTGAATAAGAATGTGAGCTATGACATATTATATTTACTAGTCAAAAGACAAACTGCCTTTTGACTTTATATTGATCTTTTTGTCTAGATTAGTGTTTCCAGCTGCCTTTCAAAGTATGGCTGGCTATAGAATGTAGTATAAAGATCTCAAGTACTTATCATGAGAACCAAGCTTTGTAACACTTTGTAAAAAGAACTTTAGAGCAATATATAATATTCTTGAAAACAATCTTACTGTGTTCATGTTTTGTTCTTTAACTTGAGTTCTTTCTTTCACCATTAAGCTAGTTCCCTATTTGATCTATTAAGTGTTCTAAGTCGCTCCAAACATTATGAAACTGTTGTATTGACACCTCATATAAGCCCAGTTTACCTTGGAAGAAATCTTTTGAAAATAATATTCCTTAAAATTTTGAAAATTTAAGATATATTTTCTTTCAGAAGACATTAAGTTGACTTTGGAAGAAAATTATATATTCAAAACGAATAATTATTACTAAGAAAATTATCTTCGTAAGAAATTCTAATATATCTTTCTAAGCTTAAATGTGTCTCTAAGTACTTCAATGTTTTGATGGACAATTTTATTCCGAATACAATTAAGTCTTAGAAGCTTTATTTATCCTTCAAATAATACTTTGAAGTTTAATATCTTCTGAAACCAAATAAAATTTGGAAGCAAAATTACTCTAAGTATTTTTTTCTGAAGCAAATTTTTATCAAGCTAAGGAATATCTTCTGGAAGGTTTCTCAAAACTTCCAAAGACTTACCTTCGGAAGATTTTCGACTTCCAAGAAAACTAACTTTTTGGGCACTTTTATCAGAGGTGAGACCGACATTTGGATTTCAAAGCTTATCCTTTTGCGTTAACTTTGTCTCAAATCCTTTCATATAAATATCCTTATAACGGTTCTTCCTCTTTCTTCTTCCTCTTTATCGTCAAAAGTTTTGACCCTAAATTCATCACAAACCCTCTTTGTTATTAGCTTTCTTCACTTTGAAGCTTTCTCAAATAGCCAACCCAGAACCCCAAAACCAACAAGTTTTTTCGATGCAACTTTACAGGCAACGTAATCAAGTTTCTATGTTTTCATCTTGTCACACTCTTGAAATCCACGTGTGGGGTTTTACCCGAGGTGAGTGAAGACGAACTAGGATCATAGTTACTAGTTACTTAAAATTACACTATATGCAACATTTAAAATAAAACTAACCAAAGTTTAAAACTTTAAAACTATAAGTAAGACGAACCCAAAGTATGGAAAGTGTAACATTGGAAAAACACGTGCCTACCCAATATTTAAAAACTCATAAATAGAAACCAAATGTCATGTCATAATACGAAGTCTTAAAATGCATAGTGGACTTGTTATGTACTCCTACTGGCAACCAGAGTTAACGACTTGATAATAGCATACTAAAAGCGTCAACACAATGGTTGGTGAGTTCAAGAGTTTGCGTTTAACATAATCAATAACAATTGTAAAACATAAGTAGTGCATTAAAATAGATAGCTAGTCTATATTCCTAAGTAATAACCATAGTGATTTCGCGACCGAAGCTGATTGTGTTGCATTTGTTACCTCTCATCACGACTTACCAGGTTTTGAAAATGTTTGTGTTTAGGAGAATATCGCACCTGTTTGACCTTGGGACGCATATGTGGGGCTTGTCAAACCCAATAGTACTACCCAAGATTTCCCGCTAGTTACCCTTATTAACGATCCGAAAGTAAGAGGGATTTCAAGGTATATCACACCTTGTTAGACTATACATAACTTATAATAATAATAAAGTGTTTGTAAACAAGCAGGCTAACTCCCCCCAAAAGAGAGTGTATAAAAAGTGGGGCATGAACTCACTTGATGCACAAACGAATAATGATAAAAGCGCTAACGATGGATGGAAGGACAACCCTTCAAAGGTTACCTAGAACACACAAGTACATAAGTATGTGTACATAGAAAACTTAGCAACCTAGGTGCTCAATAAACACGTTGACCCAAGGTTTTGGAAAACTAGACTCATTTGACCTAGTTGACCTGTTTGACCATTTGGTGACATGTTAATTGAAATCTCGTTTAATCAAGCATAGAAACTTATCATACATGATTATCATATAAGTTATTCACGTATGTCACATCATCAACCTCTTGTTCTACCATGCGGTATAATTATAATCATAAAATAACCAATAAAACATACATAGAGTCTATTCATGCACTACATGCCATGTGAAGTCACTCACAACTTCACACCTTAAACCCTGCCAAGCCAACTAAATAGGAGACTCAGATTCACATGCGTGTACGATGATTATCATCATATTAAACAACAAGATTCAAGTTAACCAACATTTCCAATAGGGATCTATCACAATCCCAAACATGGTTCCATAATCTCCTAACATAATTCATCATCATGTATAACCAATATGAACCTAAATTTCCTAAATGATCAATCAAGCACCCATACAACTCAATTAACACATTCCACCACATTATACATCATCAACAAGTATTCTAACATTATCCTAACATCATGAACATGCCCAAATCACCATATCTAATGTTCTACATAAATAAAGTTTCCCTTTTAGGAAAGTAATACCCAAACTCAATCTAACACCCAATTCATTCAAGAATCTATCAATTTTATAACTAATCAAGTTCATAACATTCATCAAAACATGACAAACATCATCCATTCATCATAATTATCAAATCTCAAACACAAAAGGTACTACTTATAGTAAGGTATGAACAACACATCAATTCCATGAATTCCTTGTATAATCCATGTATACTATCATCTTAACAATACAACTGACATCATACAATCATCAAATCAGGGATCCCAAGAAGAAAAAGTTTCCACGTTAGGCAATGTATGAACTACATGATCAATTCATGGATTTCTTGCATAATCAACATAACCCAACATTCATACAACCTAACTAATAACATATCATCATCAAACAATCATCAATTTCAACTTTTCATTCATAATTTTTGAATTAGGGTTCATAAAGAATCAAAAACCATGAAAAACTTGATAAAACTTACCTTTATGTGTATTTATATGATGATTAGCACTTGTATTCAACTTTTACAACTTGAATCTCAATCAAAATCAACTTGTTCTTGATGTTATTTATCAAAATCTAATGGTGAGTGTGTTTGGGAATGGTTTTGGCTAAATGGGATTGTGGGGGGCTAGGGTTTGGATTTTTTAACTTAACATAAACAGATTTTCCATATAAACCCTCTTTTAATCAACTTTTGTATAAGTTAATCTCTTTAGAACTTTTTTTACAATTTTAACTACAAAATGAAAATATTATTAATCAATTAAATAATCATAAACATTTCTCAACTAATAACAAACTCATGAAATATATATAACATGTAGTCACGTTATCAAGTAAAATTCACGAATAATACTTAAAATTCATAAATCATATAACCACGAATTAATAATCAAAATTATTAATTAATTATTAAATATTTATCATAAATAATTCTTATTAAGTCACTAACGTTCAACGACAACTAGTGTGTGATCATGACACATGTATGCAAGACTTAACGGATCTAACAAAGTTTGGTAACGGAAAATTACTAGATGTCACACATATGAGAGAAATCAGATTTCTTAGATGCTTGTTGCTTCCTTTCTTAATCAAACTACCTCATTGCACTTATAACAGACCATCCACTGTATGAAGAACAACTTCTTGAGTTCTAAGGACCTACCAAGAGGTAATCTTGGATGGTGAGCACCAGCCAATATTAAACCCACACCTTCTACATCTGCACCACCCGCACAACCACAAATAACCATCACCTACACAAGAAAATCCAAACGAACCCTACTCAGTCTATTCAGATTGAGCGTGTCCTTATACAACCACCTATGCAGGAGGAAGTGGAACCAAGAACTCCCACTTCCCCTGAGGAGTAGACCATTCCATTTACTTCATTGATTACCACTGAGGTTCCTTTTGCTCAGCCTGATAAGCTCATTGCCCAAGCCTTAAGCCATTACTCTGAGTCTCAAAAATCAAGTGATTAACTTTTAGGGGAAAGCTACCATCCCCAGTCGTTAGACTTAACCTAACCTATTCCTGACCTCTGATTCTATAATTATGAGGATATGGGTTTTAGTGAGTACCATGAGTCTCTCTTTTCCTCCCTTGCTCAAGGAGATATGAGTGCTCCTTAATCACCCATGTCTAGCCCATATTATCCACCCCTAACTGAGGTGGACTTCTCTGAACATGTTCAGGACATCCATATGGAAGAGGCTCTCATTTTAGTAAGTGAATACATCATTAAGACCTCAACCATGCAACCCAACCTATTGACATTAATCTTGAAGCTCTCATGATGCAGGAGAAATCCAGCAACCAAAAACCTCAAGTTGGTGGTGAGGAAGAATACTTTGGTCCTATTCTCTTATACCGCTATGATTATTCTTATAAAGATGAGGGAAGTTTGCAACTCAAGGTGCAAAACTATCATAAATATACACCTATTTAGTTTCAAAGGTAAGTCACATGAAATCTCAGGTGGACTACCTTACAAATATAGGTCATTGATCAACAACTTGAGATCACCAATCTCAACGGCAAGTTAGCTAGGAGACCTATTAGGCAAACTAAACCAGGTCCACAAGAACCTGTGGATATGGTGGACCGAACCCTTAGCTCCCATATGCAAGAGGATGATGCTACCAAAAAGGGGGAGAAAGTCCTAGCTACAATCACAGAACCTGGAATTCTACCTAGAGTATGGACATAAAGGCCTCACCATCCTCACTTGTAGTTGTCCATACTCAACAACCTCCTTAGGTCCATATTGATGGGGATGTCCTGATACAAAGCCTATTTGAGAAGGGCATACCAAGGGCCATGGCTACCCCATCCTACCCTATTGAACATCCTATAGTAGGATGGAGGTATGATGCTGGTAGAAGAACCCTGGTACTCTCTAGATCTTTGGGGTACCAAGAAGTTTTCAGTTTTCAAACCCTGAGATACTATGAGCGCTTTTCTCTAGTTGATCTACCACTAGCCAATCCAAGTCAAACTAGGCAAGGTGAAACATTAGCTGAGATAATTTATAAATGGTGCTTAAAAAGTTCAAAAAGAGATCCAAACTATACAGACAAATGCTAGTAGGTAAAACTATTGGTCAACTGGATACTAAGGTAAACCATAAATTTAGCTTTGAATGGGAAACCTTGGTTGAAGTCCTAGTAGTTGAACCTATGAACCTTGAGATAGGAACTACTTCAACACCAGGCACCCTCAATAAGGCACCTATTAGTGAAGGTGTTTCACAGCCTCTCTATAGCCAGAGCTCAAGTGTTGCACCCAGCAATGAAGGCCAAAGCTCTCTCCACCCTAAGTCGCATATGCCAGTGACTTATATAGGGAAGAGGATTAAGATCTCTAAGGAGATTGAGAAGGAGAAAGGAGAGAGTTTAATTGAGACCCTTAGCTTTATGCAAGCTGCAATTAGGGTTTCCCCAGGCCAAATACTCAAGTGGATGAGTGTAGGGAAGCTAGATTAAACTACTTTGGGTTTAGGAACTACAATATAGATGAAATCATCTCTTTTCTCTTGGAAGAACTCAATGAACTGGCTGAACTTGAGGTGTCAAAAGAGAGGAAGGAAGATGAGGCTGTATAGTTGCTTCTCAAAATCAAAGAAGAAGAGAAAGTGATAGGATCAATTGATTCAATCTGTAATGATTTATGTAAACAATTCAACAAAACACAAACAATTGTAATCAAATCAAGCAATATCAACAAATTCACAGTTCATTGATATAGCAAATACAATTACAAGAGTAAGAAAGCAGTTTACAACCCCACTCTAATTCTACTCTAGTCTAAGCTATTTATACTAGGAACTAAGGAACTAACAATTTACAAAACTAGTCCCTATACTAGTACAAAATATAACATATACAATAAAAGACTAAATGTTAATCTTCTAAGGGTTCTAACAATACTCCCCCTAAGATTTACATTGTCTTCAGTCTTCAATCTTTGGCTTGTTCTTCTTTTCTTTGTCTTCTCAGCATTAGTCTCTATCT
>BJCM01015443.1:0-13492 GCA_018326385.1 Flaveria bidentis
TAATGACAAAGGCAAAAGCGTATTCACATCGGTAAATCATAAAGGTGAGGAATGACAGATTAACGAAAATATGACGGAAATACGTCAATAGACGGACCTTTGGTGACGGATGTCACAGAGCTTAAAAGATGTTTGGAAGAGTTTGGAGGTAGAACTTGGCAGCTCAGTTCGGGATGAACTGCATTCTGCACCCAGCTAGGGCTATGCGACTGGAGGTCCATGCGTCCGAATGGCATGCGAGGGGTCCATACGCACGAAAGGTGTGTGACTGAGATTCATTCGCACGAAAGTAGTACGACTGAGGGTCATACGCATGAGGGCTATGCGACTGAAGAAAATACGAATGAAGGTCATGCGACTGAATGAAATGCGGATGAAGGTCATGCGACTGGAGTCCATACGCCTATGAGTCGTGCAATTGAGGTTCATACGCACGAAAGGTGTGCGATTAAGGGCCATTCGCATGAAGGTCATGCGACTGAGGTCCATACGCCCGGATGTCATGCGACTGAGGTTCATTCGCATGGGAAGTATGCGATTGGAGGCTATGCGACTGGAGGTCCATTCTCCTGAGTGTTCTCACACGCATGGAAGACCATGCGATCGAATAGGGTCCATACGCCCGAATGACCATAGTATTGTCTGACTTTCGGGAATGTGCGGATGTAGGCTCGGACCTTCGGGGTTATTGATGATGTGATGGGCATGGATGATGTAAGATGACGTATGATGATGAACTGATGATGATGATGATGTGACGCATGATGATGTGTGATGCCGTATGGTTATATGATGTGATGCGCGTGATTCGTGTGATTGTGCATGTTGTATGTTATGCATGATGTATGTTATGGGTGTGCGATGTTGCCTTGTGTGATTGATGTTGTACGTTTTTATGTTCCTTATTATTATGTATGATTGTCTTCCCGTGGTTTGCGTTGAACGTTAGTGAATGTAATGAAAGTATTATGTAAGGTGAAGTGGAAGATAATGAAAAGAGGAACGTAATGAATGAATGCAAGCATGAACGAATGAATGAGAGTAAGGATGGCTTGCAAGAGAAAGAAAGGAGGTTCACGACTCATTGAGGGTCGTTAGCTCAACTGTGTGTGTATTATAGCGTGCGATCTTGGCTAACTCATAAGGGGACATAGACACAGTTGGAGTTCAGTTTTGGTAACCGCTCCGATACGTGCGATGTGGTATTTACTGTGTGCTATGTAGCGTGCGATTTTGGCTACCTCATGTGGATTATGTAGCGTGCGATTTTGGCTAACCCATGAGATGGCTTGCGATTCTGGCTACACCCCAAGAGTTCTCACACGCACAGGGGGAGTCGGTCTTGGTGACCACTCCATTGGTGCGATTTTTGCGATATGTACGATGGATATCATGATGAACTATAGACACAGTGGGAGTTCAGTTTTGGTAACTGCTCCGATATGTGCGATGTGGTATTTACTGTGTGCTATGTAGCGTGCGATTTTGGCTACCTCATGTGTGCGATTTGGGCGATATGTACTTCGGGTACGATGATACAAGGGTGCGATTTGTGCAAAAAGTGCGTTATGTATGAAATGAACGAACGGAAGAAATGATGTTATGAATGAATGAAACGGATGAAGAATGTAACGAACGTAAAGAAGAAGATAATAATTATATTATCTCTGTGTATGTATGTTATGTGATCGCGTACGAAATTAACGAATGGTTTTATAAAGGAAGTAAAGTATGTTTTTTTAAAACTAGAACTCACTCAGCAACGTTAACTTTGATGTGTTTCTAGTTGGCAGGTATGTTGCTGAGGATGGCACGGGGCGACTACTCAGTTCTTTTGGGATGGCATCCATTTATAATGCTTTTTTAATGAAATGTAAAATGATATTGTATAATGAACGGTTGTATTATTTTGAAAAAGCATTTTGATGAAATGAAAATGTTGTTTTTAATGTTTCCACTGCAACATTTTTATGTAAGATGATAAAAATATATGTTTTATGTGCGATGAAGGACCAGCTGTAAGCGTCACAGGAACGTGGCCTTACATAAATTCACTCAATTGAGATTCAAATCATGTTTCTAGTGATGAAACACAACTAAATCATCAATTAATTGCACAATTACGATCAAATCACAGATTCAAGTGATTAAAAATGCTCAAAAAGTCGTTTTTGAACTTCAATCACTGAACCAAAAGCACTGATACCATTTGATAGGTTCAAATGGATCGATCTGTAATTGATATCAAGCAATTGACAATAGTATGAACAATGTAATCAAACAAACAAATATAAAAAAAATCATAGAGTTTTCATTTATATTAGATGGATTACAAAGTGTAAATTGAGAGAAAATATCTAAAGTCGTTACCTGTACATACATAAACAATCCTATTTATACTAATAATCAAAAAAACAAAAAAGGAATATATATTTACACAATAAGTCCCTAAACTATCATAAAATTTATCTAAAAACTAAAATGCTAATCTTTTTAGGTTTCTAACATAGGGGTTAAAGGCTATCATTTAGCGATTTAAAGTTTACTTTTAGATTTAGTATCAAACTTTATGTTGGATTAATTGGTCAAATTTATATAAATATAACTGTGTATTTGTATATATTATGTTGTATAATTAAAAAATATAATAAATATAGTAGTATTATAAAACTATGTTTATAATTGTATATTTGTGTTGTATAATTAAAAAATAATTCAAGTCAAATGGACCTTCGCTTGTGTTTAGCTCATTTGCAAACAAAGTCGAGTGGATCGGCTCATTTACAACCGAGCCAAAAAAATAAACAAACATTTAGAGATCAACAAGCAGTGAAAGATTTGGACAATCCTGATTAATTCAAGTTAATACCTGTAGTGTTGTTTTACTTGATTATTTCATTTAAATTTGAATTTGTTTATTTTGGTTTGGGATATTAAACTTAAAGTTTTTTAGTTTCTTGACACGATCAAATCAGTTGACTTGCATCATTTTCCACCTCACCATCTCTCACCTTTCAACTCACCACTTCTCCGTTCCCCACACCCCAACCCCAAACCCAAAAAAATAATAAAAATAAGATAAAAAAAATCCTAATCTTGCTTCCCCACACCCCAACCCCAAACCCATCTAAAACACTTAAACCCCAATGTATATATCAAAAGTAAGATCAATTATTTCTGTTTTAAAACATGTGATTATAACAGTGTTACACTTCACAATGAGAGCTCAACTTTTACATTAAAAGAAAACTCACACCATTAACATTTAAGCTAAAAACAATATTAGTATTTTTTTTCCTAACAATCAAGAAATGAAATACATAGGGTTTGAAAGCTTGAATGATCTCATAGACATATGTGAACCTATTAAATCACTCCATTGATCACCTGAGTTTCCAATAATTCGAAATCCCTCTTCCATAATCTTTTTTCTTTTATCCGATTTAAATGCCACTGTGTTTTTCCCCTCATCTTCAGCATTTCTGTAAAAAGATTAAATATTAGTTTTGATGACACGAAAACTTATTCAATTTGTATTACCTACCTCAAAATGAGTCGATCCCAATTCTCAAATCCGACCTTGGTCAAATTGTTTATAGTGATACTCCTTTTGTTCTCGGCTCGCCCGGTTAACAAAAACATCTTAAACCCTAAGTTTTGAACCATATTGTAAAGCTTCAAACTTGGTTTAATTGCTAGTGCTGCTCCTTCAAGGACCCAATTGTCAAACTGAACATGGTCGAAAACCTCTGACCTGACATAACATATTAAAGAGAAATTCATACATAAGCTCAAAATTTTATAGGTTCTATATATACTCTAAACTTATAAATATCAAATGTATTTTCAATATATAAAATATCATATTTATCTGATTGTATTTATATCACTAGATACAACAAATACGATCATTATATTCTTCATTTTTTTAAAGTTTTAGAAGTTACATATTTTATCTTATTGGAACACCTAACAAGACTATTCTTTTGTGATATTAAAGTCATGGATTCAAGTCGTGAGAAACAATATTCTCATGCACAAAATGTAAAGTAAGCCTGTTGAAATCGAAATACAATCTAGATCTAGCCTCTCCGTATAGTAAGACCCAACCTATGTTCATATAAATAAAAAAAACTGTAATTAGTCAATAACAATGAGCATATTCATACCCGTAACCATGTTGAGAGTAATACGGCAAATTCGAAAGCAAAGTCTCGTCCACATCAAACACCCAAGCATCCAAACCATCACCCTTCAACTCAACACTCTTCGCGAACTCCAATGCTTCATTCGACACAAACTCAAGATCAATTTCATACGATCCACCATTCATATACTCCTTCACATAATCAACACAATCCACCGGAATCGTCTTCCATGGGCTCAAATTGTTCGCCTCGACAGCAACTCTCCAACTCTCACACCATGATCGAGCTTCTTCAATCGTATCATCGGTTTCGGAGGTTAGATCGATCATCATGGGTCGATGAAGAAGGTGAGGATCTTTGTGTGAATGTTCTTCACACAAAGCTCGATGAATTAGAAACAAAATTATTAGATGTATTGTGTAGAATTCCATGGGGATGAATTGATGGTGATAAGGATTGTTTGGAAGAATGTGATATAAGAATTGCGTGTTCGATGAGTTGGGTTATTAAGGATTTTAAGGGAATTAATTGGTTGTTAAGTAAAAGAAATTGAAGATTAAGATTCGGATTTTTGGTCAACTTTTTTTATTGTTTATACTTCAGTTCATAGGCGTGTTTGACTAAAACCAATAGTGTTGAATTAATATTATTATTTTAATTACAAGTTACCTAGAGCAAGCAAGTTTGAGAAATTTCGTTTGGTCCTAGCTGTTTGTCGAGATGTGATAGCAAGGTTCTATAAAATAGATGGACGTTAACTAGTGTTTTAAATACTGGATCGAACCGATCATACTACGAAAATAACTTCAATTTGTTCCACTCTGGTGCTTTAAATCGTCTTAACGTTAAACCGGTTTTTAATATTCTTTTTAAAATTTCTATATTTTTTTTACATATTCATCAAAACAATTATAATTTAATCTGGTTCCGTATATCTGGTGAGACCAACGGACCGGTAAGATGCATGTTTGATTCACTATGTGGTCCGCTTCTTAAAACATTGGCATTAACTTTAATAGTTAATGGGTGTGACCCGCGTTATGCAACAGGAATTATAAAAGTTAAATATTTAATTGTGATGATTTATACTTCAATACTAACCACACGAAAAAATACATACTAAATACTGGCAAAAAAGTGTAATAATAATATAAAAAAATAAATACCTCAAAACAGAGAAGAAAAATAGTAAATGCATAGATGGTGACTTTACTATAATTAACGAGCTCTATTTCTAAATTGATTAAAAGAAAATTTGACGAACACGAAGGTTTAGTATAAAGCTTAAAAAAAGTTTAGGTGATTAAATGTACATTTGACATAACTCGAAAGTTTAAATATAAAATTTAAAAAATTTTAGGTTATTAAATATAAATTTAACATAACTTGAAGGTTTAAATATAAAACATTAAAACAGACAAAATGATTAGATATCAATTAAGAAAAAAAAAAAAGCAAAGAGAAAAAATGTTATGGTTAGTTTTAAAATATATTTAAAAGTTTAAATGTAAAATTATAAAAAAAGTATGGTTTTTATTATTTTGATAAATAAAGTTATTGTAATGACATTTAAAAAAAGCTACACCTTTACTACTCAATTTTTTTTATTTGTTATATCCACTTATGTGGCATGTGCTATCAAGCTTTTTTCCCACCTGTTTTAAACGTTGATATATTTGGGTGTTATTATTATTATAACTATGTAAATATTTGATGATTATATATTTATGTGTTTATATAATATAATATCTAAATCAAATAGTATTAAGTTATGAAAAAATAAATCATAAATGTATTTCTTTTAATATTATAAATAAGATAATATTTAAAATAAAATAAATATATTAAATAATGTATTAACCAGAAGAAATTTATTATATATGGGCAAATTAAAAACTATTGTATATAACACTTGTACCTTATATTTAAAAAGTTATCTTAAAAAATTTAAATTTTGAGTAAATTACAAGTGTGTAATTATCAAATGATTTATATAATAGTATAGATAATGTGGATGCAAATTAGTATTATCATCGTAATTATAATATATAATGTAGTGAATTAAATAATCTTATATTATTAAATAATATATTATTAACTAGTATTAAGCTCTCGCGTTGCGGGGGGCGTAAAATAATGCTAAGTAGCACCAAAGACACATCACTGTTAGCGACCACCAACCAAAACATAGAATGACTGACACACCGTCATTGGGAGAAACGTAAAACATATAAAACAATAATTAGGTTAATCTTGGACCAGCGTGTTGCGACGGTACCGTTAAACGGAAAGAAAAATAAGCATAAAATGTTGAACTACACATGCACACTGTAGCATGTTAACTCGCAAAATGTAAACCGAAACATAAAACGAAAAATTGTTAAATATAAAAAGTATAGGGACCAAAGTTAAAAGTAAAAAATTATTTGGGTTAAATTGTAAAAGATGTAAAGGTGTTGGGTTAAAATGAAAAAGTTAAAAATTAAAAATAATAAGACAAAAGTTTGGTACATCCCCTAAAGCATTTTGTGCAACCCATAATGCATAAAAAAGTTGGTAACTAGTATTTATATAATATGTAGAAAAAGATTATTTAAATAAGTGGTAAAATATGATAATTGCATATAACACTTGTATCTAATTATTAAAAAATTGTATCAGGTGTCAAAATTTATTTATAGAATTACATTTATGCCCTAATTTTGTTTTATATAGCAGTATAGATTTAACTAGTGAGTGTGAAATGATCAAAATTTCTTAAAACTTTAAACAAATAAAAATTAGTATATTATATATTGCATTTAATTAATTCAAGAAATAATATATAAATGTAGGGCTTACTTACTATATAATTTTTCGTGCGAAGCGTACGAAGTCACAAGGATGTAACACGTGTTTTCTGGCGGAGGGGTGGTTTCGTCCGCGTCATAATTACGCATATAATGTACATAATTATGCAAGTTACTTTCATAATTACGCATGTTATATGTATTATTACGCAAGATATATTTGATATTACGCAAAGTAAAATTACTCACGCTATAAAAAAACACGTAAACTCTTTTTAAAAAAATTACTCATGTTAATAATAACACAGCGAATAATCATGCGAAGTTATACGCACAACACGTAAACTCTTTTTAAAAAAATGTTATATTTTAAAAATAATATATAGCAATACTATAATCATATTAAAGAGTATAAAATGCTTGTTTAATTATGTATTTTTTAAGGAGGAATTACATATATCCCCCTATAAACTTCATAAATTACATATATACCCAACTTAAAATTTTAATTACATATATCTTCTTATAAAACTTAGTTTATTACATATATAACCAAATAAATAGTTTAATTATATATATATTCTTTTCTAAAACTTTGTTAATTACATATTTATCTAAACTAAAAGTTTAATCACATATATTTACTTTATTAAACATAATTATTACATATTTATCCATATGATTATTTTTTATTAAAAATAACTTATATAATTAGTTATTAATCTTATTTTTATTAAACTATAAAGTTATGTTTTTACTTTTTACTAACTTTTCAAGTTTTGATTATTTACTAATATTTCTATACTAATCTTTTTTATGTTCTTTTTGTTTTTTACATTTTGATACTAACTTTTTCATGTTTCTGTATGAGACACTTGAATTATGCTACATGCAACATGATCCGAACACATATTTTTTATTGCATAATAAGACTGGAAGTATTTCGTATAGGTAACGAAAATATTAGAATGAAAAGGTAAAAATAAAAAAAACATAAAAATGTTAGTATAAAAATATCAAAACTCGAAAAACAAGTAAGAAGAAAAAACATAATTTTATAGTTTAATAAAAAAGAGTAAAATACTATAATATAAGTTATTTTTAATAAAATAATAAAATTGGTAAATATGTAATATTTATGTTTAATAAAGCAGATATATGTAATTAAACTTTTAGTTTGAGTATATATGTAATTAACTAAGTTTTAGAATGTGATATATGTAACTAAACTTTTAATTTGGGTATATATATAATTAATAAAGTTTTAGAAGGGGATATATATAATTAAAATATTAATTTAGGTATAAATGTAATAAACTAAGTTTTATAAGGGGATATATGTAATTAAAAAATTAAGTTGGGTATATATGTAATTGATGAATTTATAGGGGGATGTATATGTAATCCTCCCTTTTTTAAAAACAATAATGTCATATAAAAAATTTATATGTGTTAAAAAACAGAGAGAATTTTGAAAAAGTTAATAATTTTAGGCTATTTTACAATTATACCCCTCTATGCACATGCTTTTTCCTGATCATTCCATGTTAAATCTAAATCGTTCTTCTATTAAATCAATGGTTATTGTTATTTCATACGATTCACACGAATTATAGGTTTTGTACCGTAAACTTTCCCTATTAAAATAACATATGTTTATATTAAACTTTAAAAGATAGCGTCGATAATGAGAGTTTGTCATTGTTCATAATTACTACTAGCAAAGTCACACACCTTTCTACACGTCTGCCAGCCTTAAAATAGTCTTACATCACATCAAGTACAAGCAAAAATATATAGTATGTTAATCATACATTCATATTTCAATACTAGAATATTATCAATGGCACATTTAACTTTAAGTAATACTATTTGTGTTTGTTTATTTAATTAAAATATCATAAAATATGATTTTTTTTAAATCATTTTAAATGAAGTGTAATGGGTTTAAAACACCTTGTAGTTAAAAGTAAGAAAAAATAAATTTATTTATCTATTTTAACGTTGGTTAAGGCTTTGACTAAAAATAAGTTTGAAGTCCACTTTTAACTAAAAGTAGTGGTAATTAATGCTTTAATTGTGTCCACATTGTTAGGTATCACAACCAGAGTAGGTTCCAACGGAAGCATACAAACACACACTATCACATAATAGAAAGAAAGAGTAGACAGGAGACAATTATAATGGTTCAGTCTAGGTGACCCACATCCACTCTACAACTAGGGTTTATATTATTATTGTGTTCAAAGAATACAATTACATCAATGGGTCTATTTATAATGCTAAATTAGGGTTAGTAATTAAGACAATAACTTAGGCTCTAAGAATTAACTAAATAACCCAAGTTATCTTAGGTCTGGTTGCCCTTGTTCCTGTCCCAGCAAAAAACAAGCCTGAACCAAGCCCGGTTCGGCCCAAAGCCTTCACAACCCAACAATCTCCCACTTGAAGGCTTTGTAAAAGTCTACAAACACCGTCCAAGTAACCCAGATCCAGTAACTCTAGTATTCTTTATATCCAAAGTCTTCCAAGCTCTAATACTCATCAGCTAAGACTTCATCATAACCCATAGTTGCACCCCCTCTCATCAAGTACATAAGGAGACAGTTGAAGCTCCCCCGAGCTCCAACCCATTCTTTATCTTAACTGGTATGCATGATCCATCAACTCCAGAGATAACCTGAGAATCATCAACACTCTCCTCATTCAGCAAGATATCCACAAGAGAGAATTTAACAATGGGAGTAGCGGTCTTCAAAACCTAATGTTGTTTTATGATTGTACCTGAAACACGCCTTGTGCTCCTACTATCACCAAACCCCTGACTTGGTTTAGACCTCCAATCATGCTTAGCTTGAATCACCTTGGCACCAGGATTCTATCTTGCAAATTGAACCTTTTTTTGCCCCTTTGACTCAACGAACCCAACTTTGTATTAAGGAACACTTATATTTTCCTCAGCAGGTACTTCCACCATCTATAATGATCCTTGTTTGTTTCCACGAGCCATAACTAAATTTCTTTTTGTTACTTTACATTTACCTTTACCAAACTTTACTTTTTGTCCATATTCATCCAGTTGACTGATAGAGATAAGATTTCTCTTCAAAGTCGGAATGACCCTAACATTCTTCAAGTTCTAGTAGATTCCCAATGGAGTTAACAGATTAACAACTCTTATGCCCGTAACATCAAGAACATTACCATTTACCATTCGTACCTTCCCAAAGTTGTCAAATATTAGATTCACCAACGCCTCCCCGTTGTGCATCGCGTGAAACGAAGATCCATAATAAATAACCCAAGAGTCCACACTATTTTCAGCCTCGCATAGTAACGTGTCATCATCATATTCATCCTCAGCAGCAGTGTCTACTTCCCCAGATTTTCCTTGCTTACGGTTTGGACATTGACTATTAACATGCCCAATCTCATCGCAACTCCAACACTTCACAGTTTTCCGAGCTCTAGACGAACTTTTCCCTCGACTCCCACTGTTTCTATTATTTTCCCTACCCCTGCCAACATATAACAAACTAGAAGATGATCCACCACTAGTTTTTTTCCGGCGAGTTTCCTCACCTAGCATAATGTTTCGGACCCCGTCAAATGTTAACCCATTGGTCCTCACATAACTAGTAATAGTCGTTACAGTTCCAGACCAACTATTTGGTAAAGAAGATAGTAATACTACAACTTGAGTCTCATCATCAAACTTTAAGCCCACAGAAGCTAACCTGGATGTGATCGATTTAAGATCGTTAATATGCTCCAAAACTGAAGTTCCCTCGTTCATTCGAGTCATGAATAACTTCCTCATCAAGAACACCTTATTAGCAGCAGACGACTTTTCATACATATTTAACAGAGTCATCATTATACCATGAGCCGTGGTTTCATACATAACGTTAAATGCAGTGCTCCTCGTCAAATCCAATGTAATAGCCCATCTAGCCTTCTTGTCCTTTGAGTTCCAAACTGCTTCTTCAGCTTTGCTCATTGTAGCCATCTTTTCTTCCAGTACTACTTTCAAATCTTTTTCACCAAGCAATGCTTCTATTTGCATCTTCCACCAAGCAAAGTCTGTCCCATTAAACTTTTCAATTTGAACTCTCCCGTCTTCGGCCATTGCAAACGAGAAACGAATACAATCACGAAACATAAATTGTAGTTGATGAACATTGCGAAAAAAGATTAACCTTTGAAGTAAAAACCAAAGAACCAAAGCTAACCGAAGCCAAGCACACCCTCAATAAAATCCCAAAACCCGAAGTACCTAAGCCGACAACTTCACCTGTAGATAATCAAGTGTAGCCAGCAATTTCAAGGAGTTCAGTACCGAATCCTAAACGCAAAACAAAAGACGAGTTGAAAAAATAGCTCTGTTATGTTCCTCGATGGCAGTGGCCCTAGGGTTTGATCAAACCCTAATCACAAACTCCAAAGAAACATATCTGAACAACAACCCTAGATTTCAAACCAGCAAAAGATAAAATCGTAGCCCTCTCAAACAGCCTTTTGCAATTTTAGTGTGTAAACCCGGTGTGTTTTAGAACCTCGGCTCTATACTACTTGTTAGGTATCACAATCAGAGTAGGTTCCAGCGGAAGCAAACAAACACACACTATCACACAATAGAAAGAAAGAGTAGACACGAGAGAATTATAGTGGTTCGGTCTAGGTGACCTATGTCCACTCTGCAACTTGGGTTTATATTATTATTATGCTCAAAGAATACAATTACATCAATGGGTGTATTTATAATGCTAGATTAGGGTTAGTAATTAAGGTAATAACTTAGGCTCCAAGAATTAACTAAATAACTCTAATTGTCTTAGATCCGGCTGCCCTTGTTCTTGTCAGCAGCAAAAAACATGCCCGAACGCCAAGCCTGGTTCAGCCCAAAACCTTTTCAACCCAAAACCTTTTCAACCCAAAACCTTTTCAACCCAACACACATCAATCAACATGTTTAAAGCCCCTAAGGGCACCACACTGTCTAATCTAAAAGTACACATATGATTCTATCATACAATTAACAATCTATTAACAATCTATGATTTCTCTAAATAGATATAAAGTCACTCAAATTTCAATCATATTTTCTTTAACTTCTTTTTTTTAAAGCGCTACTCAAGCAATTAAA
Organism: Flaveria bidentis; assembly: GCA_018326385.1. NCBI lineage: Eukaryota > Viridiplantae > Streptophyta > Magnoliopsida > Asterales > Asteraceae > Flaveria > Flaveria bidentis. The sequence continues at coordinate 12,084 of BJCM01015443.1, forward strand.
GGAAGGCACACATGACTATTATATTTCACACATTTAACCATAGTAGTATAACTATGTAAATTATATGCAATCATATAAGGAAAAACAGTTTCTTGGAATAAGATATTTAGAATTTAATTATAGACACCCAATGACTTAAATACTAAATCTATATCTGGCGAGCAAGATTCACAAGACCATTAACAATATGAATTTTATTCGTTTAACTTCTAATATCATATGTCTATAAAACCAAATATCCTTGTATTGAAAGAAAATAAGTGTTCATTGATATATTATTAACGTTAGCCAATTGAATAAAATATACTAGTAACGTTACACAAATATTAGTGGACTGTAAACGACAATCAATATAAAGTTAACCGTAATCACTTTCTTCGATCAATAATGAAAATTAAGTATTAGTGGCTAAAATAATGATAATTTTCGTATAATAATAACTTAGAATTATTACCAACTTAATTCCAATGTGAATGGAAACCAAGTACAAAAATCTTTTTGAATTATTAAAGTCACGTGTTGATGATATAAACCACAAGGTTTAAATTATCAATTTGATCATCATTAATCAAATATATTAAATGTTTTATAAAGTTAGTGCTCTGATTAAAGAGAATAAAAGCATAAAGTGTAAGATTTTAATATGTTTTATAACATATAAGGGTTAAAGATGGAATGACCCACCGACCGAGTTTTAATATTTTAATGCATGTATAATGAGTATACATCCCCCTATTCAAAAGGCAGAAATCTAAAGTCTTTTTTTCTATTTTATTAAAATAATCCAAAAGACAGATCTCGGTTTCAAATATGTTCAACAACACACAACTCATAGTTATATAGGTATAAATCTCAATTTAACTATTTAACCCAAGATCGTATGGAACTACAAAATGGATTTTTATATCTGAGAGAAGTACTGAAATAACCTACAATGTAATTCAGGTTTGAGAGAGAATAAACAACAACAAAAAGTTAAATACACATTTTCAGCTTACCTTAAACTTATCTTATGATAATGTAATTTAACTCAAAAAGCAATTGGTGTAAATTACGTGTTGTAAAGCAATAGCAATGAATATGAGAAGAAATATAGGGAAAGAAAAAGAGATGTTTATGCATTGATTGGTTGTTTATATATAATACAATACATTATGATATATATATATATATATATATATATATATACACATACATATATATATATACATATATATATATACATATATACACATACATATATATATATATATATGTATATATATATATGTATGTATGTATATATATGTATGTATATATATGTATGTATATATATATATATATGTATATATATATGTATATATATATGTATGTATATATATATATATGTATATATATATATATGTATATATATATGTATATATATATAT
>BJCM01015462.1:0-14960 GCA_018326385.1 Flaveria bidentis
ATATATTTTGTTCACACAAAATATATTTATTACAATATAACTCCTAGTCATCTAAATCTTCAACGTCTTGTCTCAGTTCTTCGTCTCAAACGTGTTGGGTTTGACTTTTGTTGACTTTGACCGTGACGTTGACTTTTGTTGACTTTGACTGTGTTGATAATATAGACTATCTTGTACAGCTCCAACAATACTCCCCCTTAGTCTATCATTATCAACGTTTTCAAGCGAATTCAGCACCGTGAAGTCAACATTAGAAAGATATTCAATTTGAATCTTTCTAAATCTGATTAGAAAGATTATTCATTTCATAAGTTCCCCTATTTATATGCTCCCCCTTTTTGAGTGCAAGCTTTGCAAGGATATTGGAACAGCTTTCCCAAATCTCTAATCTTGAGTGCTTCAGAAGATGTAGAAGGAGGATTCCTACCTCGGTATTTTCTACAAACTTGAGGAACAGGTTCTTTGATCAGGTACACTGCTTAACTAATGATCGGCCATCACTTAAAGCAAAAATCTGAAACATATTCTCAAACACAATCTCAACATTTCTAATTGGATCATTTCATTTGAACAAAATAAACTTGTGTTTATCTGTGTGTGAAAAATAAGCGAACCCGTATTTGTTTATACGCAATTTCTGTGAAATGCATGAAAAATGATAAAATTGTAACAACATAATATGGAAGACCAAAAATAATTTTGAAATGAAAATTTATTATAATTTTTTTAAATTTTATATATCTATTTTTTTATAACCGAGAACTGAATCGATCATGAGATCATATCCTCAAGATATACTTTAGCACAAAGATGAATTTAAACATCGACAAGCAATGAGATCACACTGATAACTGAATCTAATCACAGTCTTTGAATGATTTTGAAATTCTCAAACAGATCAATAACTATTGCTAATATGTTTGTCCACTTAAACCCATGCCCTATCTTTTTCAACATGTAGAAGATGATTCGTTAAGGTTCAATTAAATACTTTAGAATGTTTGGACCCCACAATCATTTTGCAAAAACCCTCACCCAACCTCAGGATTTCTTGAATTTTGTAACGATTTTTACAGAGCAAGGCTTGTGCATTAGTGTGCAAGTGATAATCGACAGAATATTACATTCTGTGATGAATTCATTGGTAGATGATTTGACATAACTTAGACCAAAATGGTGAGAGCTCCAGGTCTATACTCACGTATAACAAAGGAGATGACCATTTAATCATATGCCGATGAGAGCTCCAGGTCAGTACTATCGTACAACAAAGGAGATCATTACTCCAGGTCAGTACTTCCATACAATAGAGGAGATTAGCACAAACACAAGACACTTAAATACACCAAACATGACTCAAAGATATGGCTTATATGATTTGTATCATGGTGGGTGAAAGATCAATTCTCAATCCAATTTTTGTCGGGACTCCATTTTTGTGCAGGCCAAAATGATTGTGTAAATCCAGACATCCTTAAGTATGATGTTTTAATTTAAATCATTATGCTGCTATCTACTTTATTCTTCAGGCTGAGTCTACCAAGCATATCATTAAAGAATCTGTTTGTTTTTCTATTATTTGCAATTAAAAATAAGATGTAAATCAGATAACAACATCAGTTACTATCATTTCTCATTTTATAACACAAGTCTTGCAAAAAAAGCATTTCAAGATGATATACAATCCTTTCTCAATCATCTCAAATCAAGTTCTCAGTTTTTTTATTTTTTATGTATTACTTATATACTCTCCCCCTAAATTTTTATTATTGTAAACTTTTTTTTTAATTTTTTTTATACTTTTATCTTTTGTTTTTACTACAAGAAAACTATACAAAAATAAAAATTTACCAAAGAAGGTCTTTCAAACTACACTGATTATCAAGATAAGAAATGAATTATCAAGAAATATGTAGTGATTGTGAAGTGAGAACTGTGATTTGTGCATATAAATATACAGATTGTGGATAAAATACCATGATCATAACCTGTTTGTTCCGTCTCAAATTTGAATTAGAAACAATCTCTGTCAGTAAACTAGATAACTAACAGTCCTCCTGAATTGTTCCTGCACTCATTAACAGATTAGTTTGAAAGGGGATCCAAGCCATCATAGTCCTGGGAGTTCCTTTTTCATCAATATAAGAAACCTGTTTCAGCACATAACCATTTAAACAATAAGGATTGCAGTATCATTCTTTTTAATTTGCCAAATTTGTTTCAGTTCAATTAATTTGGATTTGATTGAATTAAATTTGGAAATCATTTTCTGTTTAAGATCGGAAGGAAAAGAATTTGGTTTTGAACCTTTGGTCATTTTCATCTTTGAATCATGTGAAACCAGCTTCACATGAAAAGGTTTAGATGGAGGGTTTTTCATCCAACCATTAAAAGATGTGTGCTTTTTACCTCTTGATCCAGAGAAGCAACCCGTGTGGCCTTTACCATTTGGAACATTCTTTGTAGACTCATATTTGGAGAAGCAGTTTGTTTTGCCTTTACCATTTGAAGAAAGTCTTTGAGGGCACTTCTTTACCATATGATCTTCTTTTCCACACTCAAAACAAGTCTTGAAAGGCTTTTGATTCTTTGTAGTCTTGTGTAGTGCAGGTGGTGATGAGGATTGCTTTGAGCTTTTAGCAGATTCTTGCTTGTTCTGAAGTTTCCTGTGCTAAACAGAGAATGAGATCTTCACTAGTTGATAAGCTTGTTTTGCAATTGGAGAAGAGATCCATATAGGTCTTGATTTAGCTTTTGGAAGCTTTTGAGACTTGAAAATGTCAGGAGATATCTTGATCTGTGAGGAACCAACATGATCCTCTGTGATTGATTCATCATTTGAGCTTATCCAGTCTCGTATACACATATCTTTCTCCAACGGATCTTGATTGACACCTCCTACTGTATTGGCTTCGATTATAGGATTCGGATTGCTTGATGATTCGACAATTGTTCCTTCTTTTACAAACCTGACCCGAACAAATGAAGGAATATTACCTGTTTTGAATTTGTTGAAGAAGGTTGGAGAAGCAACTGATATTGGTGTTGGAGCATCAGAATTAGAATCGTCATTAATCTTCTTATCAGACCCCTGCTTGAGGAATCCCAAACCTACAGGAGAATCCTACACATCTCTAACCTCTTTAAGATTAATGCTGCTTAATCCTGCATTTAAACGATTAGTTTTCGCAGCTTCAATAAAATCATTTGTTGAATGAGGTCTGGGGATTGGTGAATAACATAAAGTAGAAGGAGGTGGAACTGAATTAAATATAGTTTCACCATCAGATTTATATCCAATCCCATTTTTATCCGCGCCCCTTGTTTGTTTAGGAATTAGCTCATCCTTTTTCATATGTGAAAGGGTCCATTTATCAAACCTCGTTTGAAGTTGAGTTTTTTCAAATTGAGCTAAAACAGCCTTTTCTCTCATAATATTAATTTCAACGTTACGCTCCAAAATAATTCTTCTCAAAAGATCATTTTTAGCCAATGCTTCATTAAGTTTTCTTGAAAAAGCAATTTCATTTTTCTTTAATTCTTGATTGATTGTTTTTAATTCTTTTTCATTTTCTAGTAACAATCTGTTTGCCTTATAAATCCCAAATAATCAGATTCTGAAAGAAGAAGAACACATATCCTGAACAGTCTCATAAGGAAGACCCCTGATAGTTTTTCTGTAGCTAGGCTCTTCTCACAGTCACAAACTTTTGTGATTATCTATTGTTCCTCTTCTTTGAATTTTAACAGTTCTATATCTTCAAACTCTTTATTTCCAGTATCAGCTTTCTCATCTTCATTTTCCTCATTTCTCTCAAAATTAGGTTTACTGTCAGTATCAACGCTCAGAGCTTCACAATTTTCTTCTATTTTAATAGTGGAATCCAAATTAGTTCTCAATAATTTCATCTTTTCAATCAGCTCGACTTTGAAATCAAGTATGCTTGTTACAGAAGAAAACAAGATCAGTATTAAGCGCGTGGGTTTGATGTGGGAACACGGCTTGCTGAAATTCGTTTCTTTGGATATCCAGCTCGAGAGATTTTAGTCTGTTGATCATATCCATAAGTTTTGTGTCGACATAACCTCTTTCTTGCTTTAGCATTTTAACTTGATGATTCCATGTAGACGCAACATAGTCAAGAAGCTTTTAAATTTGTTCATGATTACTGAGATCTGGAACAAGCTTCTTTAGATTATTCACCACTTTTAAAAATCGATCAATTAAATCTGACAATTTTTCTTTCTTTGTACCTGCAGAAGAGTCGAACCGGCTTTGTGCTGTTGTGAGATTATTTGATTTAAAATCTTCTAAAAATGACATTTTGTAAAAAAAATTAAACAATTAAACGCCCCAAAAATATTTTTCCCAAAAATTGTAGAATAATTCTCCCCCGGGAAAAATATTATTTTTTTTATAAATCCTTTAAAATCGTTGAATATTTCTTTATCGGTTTGAACTCAATTAATCGCAACTAGTTAATTTTATTTGATTTTTTTATTATCCCACACCATATTTTTTAAAATTTAGCCCACCAAAACAAAAACCCAAATACCCAACTAATAGAAAACTCAGGTAAATTTTTAGCCCACTAATGCAAAATAAGATGTGTAAAATTGTTAGCCCAATTATTTTAATTTTTTTAATGAATTTAGCCCAAATTAATTGATCCAAATTTAGCCCATTAAAAACAAACCCAAATAAAAGTCAAACCATAACCCTAAAATTTATTTCATTCCATTTCCACCACACAAAACACACACTTAAGTGTGTTAGAAAGAAAGAGAGGTGGATGAATATAGGGTTCCGGCGGGATCCGTTCCGGCAACCGCCTTTCCGGCGAGTCTCCGGTAACAAGTGGCGGCGAGTGAAGGGTATCCCCGGGTAGATCTCGAGCCCTTGAGGACGATGGTGGTGATTATTTAGGTGTATTCGTGGCCACAGTGGTGCTAACGCTAGCATCCAGCAACAATAAGGTGACCAACGATGGTTGTGTTGTAGTTGCATTCTCCTTCAGCGACTAGATGACCACCGGAAGTGGTGGAGCGTGAGGCGCTCCGCCGAGCACCTGGTGGCGAGAGGGGGTGTCTCTAGATGGATCTCGACCCCTATTCCCGATGACGATGATGGTGGCTCCAGAATCAAGTAGCAGCAGCCGCAAGAAGGTTGTAAAAATAAAGCATAGACGATGAGGTTATGTGGTGGTTCATGGGGCAACAGTGATTGTGGTTTTCGACAAGACCGATCTATGAAATCTAGGTGAGGCTTTAATTTGTGTAAATGTTTCTGCAAGTTTTATTTGATAATAGATGTTCTCGTGATGCGTTTGGGCCGGACTAGTGGAAGAAGCTCACGGCTGATCAGGCAACTCGAGCGTATATGCAGCAGCCTAATTTTGTGAAGATGATGCAGGACCTGCAACGGAACCCTAGCAGTTGCAATGATATGAGACCATTAATGGATGAAGTTTTTAAAATGATCGTCAACTTACACTCATCAGATTTTTAAATTCGCAGAAAGTTTTTTATTATTATTATTGCTTTATATTTTTATTAATTCATTTGATTTGTATCTCAGGTTTAAATGGCTAATCTAAAGTTCAATGAGAGAAACAACATCACTGCCATTCTGGATGATACACATCCTAAAGTTGCAGGGTTTCGAGACTGTATTCGGTGGCTGCAAAGATCCCCTAACCCTTCCTATAGTTACCTAGCAATTACCTAGCAATTGGAATCACCATTTCCATCGTTGTCACACCACCTTCATTTGGAATTACCTAGCAATTACCATCATTGTCACACCACCTTCATTTGGAATCACCATTGCCTTTACTTGCAACCACCATTTCCATTAACCCTTCCTATAGTCTATGCCACCCTCGCCTTCCCTTGTAACCACCATCACTATAAATTGCAACAACCATTCCATCTTTCACATCCTCCTACAATCGTTATTAGCACTGTTGGGATTCAACAATGGAATAAATTGAAGATTACCAAATCATAATTACAACCAAGTGAAGATCTTATTGTACAAGTTCAGAGACCAAGTTGATTACAACAAAAACAACAATACAAGACAATTCAACATGACAAAGCCAACATCAAGACAATTAGAAAAGTCAAAATTAGGTCATATTATAATAATAATATAATAGACCTACTAGTGCATTTTTACAAGTGTGGCTTTTGTGTGTGTTTCTCATGGTGTGAATCACCACCCAAGGAGAAATCCTCTCCTTTGGGTGGGTTTGATTTCACTAGCCATCTATGATTCTCATTGTAACTTATTTATCGACATCAATGAAATCATAACATTATTATATCCATCTCTTTGTTCTTTGATTTACACACGTCCACCCATCTTAATTTTGATTTTTAGATCTAAACGAGATGAATCCTAAGATCCATGCTCAATGAATCTGAAATATTGATTTAGCAATCAGAGCTGTTGGTTGCTGGATTTATCTAGTTTTCAGATCTGATTTCATCTTTAATGATGTCAAGAACGATGAAGAAAAGAAAAAAAATGAAGAAGAAAGACCCTGTTCATCAAAAACCCATATGTTCATACCCAAAATTAGAAGAAAAACCAACAAAAATTTTCAACTATGGTACGATTTGAAGAATCATCAACATGTTCATGATTATTCCTTCAAAATTCGATGCAATTGAACAAGATTAACATCAAAAAAGAAGAAAACACATTTGTTCATCTCAAAATCAAGAAAAAAATCATCAAGATCTCTTCTAATATGGTACGATTTGAAGAAGTATAATCATTCACTGGATTATTCCTTCAAAATTTGATGCAATTGAATACGATTATCATTAAAAACAAAGAAAAGATGAAGAAAAGGAAGCTACTGCTGATTTCTTGACCTGCACTGCAGTGTGAAATCGTTTTTGTTCAAGTCTGAAAACAAACGTGGATGAACAAAAACAAATGCGGATGAAGCTTCATCAAATACAGATGTGTTATACACAAATGTGGATGTGTATTCCACAAATGCGGATGTGTTATACACAAATGCAGATGACTTGTTACCAAATGCGGATGACTTGTCAACAAATGCGGATGACTTGTCACCAAATGCGGATGACTTGGCAAAAAATGCGGATGACTTGTCACCAAATGCGGTTGACTTGTAAAAAATGCGGGTACTTTAAGCATAAATGCGGATGCATTGAAATCAAATGCGGATGCCTTGCAAACAAATGCGGATGCTTTGCAAACAAATGCGGATGAGTTAGCAAAGAAATGTGGATGTGTTGCAAGAAATGCTTATGACAGCTGATGAACAGGACTTCAAAAAGAAAAGAAAAACATGAATGTGGATGATTGCAACCAACAAGCACATCCATTTTGATCATGAAAGCAAAAAAATAAAGAGTATAGAAATTAACTTTGATAACTTTTTCATAGATATATACAGGGACTCGTACAACTATCAGATGACCTTTTTGAAGTACTTGAGCTCACATTTTTTTTATTATGTTTTGCACCCGTGACTCACTATTTAGCGGACAGTTAGCCGGACTTTAATCAAGCGGAGTACTCATTATTTGAAGAATTTCATTTATCAAGTTATTTCAAAAGAGTGGAAGTGTGTTCAACATTGATTCATGTTCCTGATGCAGTTTATTGAAGTTCAAAGCCTCACCATATGCCTAATACATTCTAATCCTTGAGTTGTGATATCAACTGTAATCCAAAATTAATATAACCCATATCCAATACCAAGAAGTATTCTCAAGAGATTCTAACCTTTCTCAGAAATATATTAGGAGAAGCTTAATCAGAGGGGGAGAACATCAATGAGTTGTGCCAGACCATCAATTGATCAAGAAGACATGTGACAGAGAAGCTCTTCAAATTCAAGATTTGGCAAGCATTAGTTTAGAGGAAGTATTGTTGGGGTTCAACAATGGAATAAAATAAAGCTTACCAAATCATAATTACAGCCAACTGAAGATCTCATTGTACAAGTTCACAGACCAAGTTGATTACAAGAAAAATAACAATACAAGACAATTCAACATGACAAAGTCAACATCAAGACAATTAGAAAAGTCAAAATTAGGTCATGTTGTAATAATAATATAAATAGACCCACTCGTGCATTTTTGCAATTATGGCTTTTATGTGTGTGTTTCTCATGGTGAGAATCACCACCCAAGGAGAAATCCTCTCCTTTGGGTGGGTTTGATTTCACTAGCGATCTATGATTCTAATTGTAACTTGTTTATCAACATCAATGAAATCATAACATTATTGTTATCCATCTCTTTGTTCTTTGATTCACACACGTCCACCCATCTTAATTTTGATTTTTAGATCTGAACGAGAGGAATACTAAGATCCAAGCTCAATGAATCAGAAATATTGATTTAGCAAAATTTTTAATTTTTTTTGTTTTTACTTTCTTTTCTTTTTCTTAATTTAGAGTTACAAAATTTACTTAACAATGCAAATACTTTCTTTACTCACCTAAATAAATCACTCAACTCACCACACCATTACTCACATTCTTCTCCACACCAATGACAATGTTGCTCCCTAAGTGGACCCGAATGACGCCTCAGCCTCGCTGGTGAAGCGGGAAACGGAAGTCGTTTCTTTGCGTTAAAACCCGAGGACCCTTTTTCCGGGGTGGTCCCATCATGATCTCCACCGGACCGAACAGGCTCTGACCACGCGACTTAGCTTTCGCTGAATTGGTAGGAGCCTGTAGCTAGGAACCGAGGGTGAGCTAGCCAGACTCTTGTCATCCCTAACTGAGGACCCTGTAATGCTGGTCTTCGGTTCTTTTCAGACAACACACTGAAAACACTCTTCGAGTCCTCATCCGGGCCCGGCTTGAACTTCCTTGACCCGAGGGAAACACCCGCCTTTGCTTGAGGGGTTGAAGGTGTGGAGTTGAGTTGGTGGCGGGCATATGACTTGGCGATTTCGGTCCCTGTGATGTTTATACCACCTCTAACAGATGCATGATCATTCTAATGATCTTTGTTGGCCCGCCATGTATCTCTCTAACCAACTCCATCCCCATTGAGGATTTGTGGGGTCCATGAACAGCAAGGTTGTAGTCCTTGATGACTTCTTCCATGGTTGTTGATGAGAAAATGAATACGCCATCGCGCGTTCTCTTCTCATTGTCGCCTCGTATTTTCTCAGTAGTTTAGCTTCAATATCTTTTTTTGATTGCAGATTGTCATTCCATTCTTCTCCCATCTGCAAGCTCTCGATTTCTTTAGCCTGTTTTTGAAGGGCTTGATTCTCTCCCGACATTCGGTTCCTTCTAGAATTGATTTGAGAGTGCACGCAAGATAAGTTTTGCATGTGTTTAAGCGTGGCTGTTGTTTGTCGTTTCACATCAGGCCCTTCGACCAGTGTTTTCAATCTCACTAGACCTCTTAACGCCCACAAAGCTCTCCTTGCCATGTATCCACGAAAAATGGTTTGAATTCGGATAGCAGCTACTTCCACCTTTGACTTCCCTGGATACGTAGTCAACTTAGCGAGTCGGACAGACTCAGCAGCGGCCTGAGCAGCGGCTACAGCTGCCTGAGTTGTGGTTGTGGCTGCAACCATAACAGAATAAGCATGTTTTGTCTGTTCATCCTCCACCTCGACCGGTTTCACTTCTTCTGGTGGAGTCAGATGAGAATTCTCAGGTTCTACTATTGGAGTTATGATCAGAGCAACGGGTGGTTCTAAAGATTTATCATCCACAAATGCTTTCTTCTTTGATTTCTAGTTTTTCTTTTCTTTGGAGCTTGGACTTAAAGCCTTTTTAATGGAAGATAACCAATTGCCTTTCCTACCCATTGTTTATTATCTAATGATTAGCCCCCAAATGAATCTGATTTGGATCTTTGAGGGTTTGTTGATGTTGTTGTTCTTACAGGTTGTAGTGAAATCAGAAGGGTGTGACTTTTGGCATCTATAGAACAGAAAACAAAAGAGAAGAAAAAGATAAAAAGTTGGGGGCCTTTGAGAAAACCAGATCTTATGTCATCAGGAGTGGTTGTAGGAGTTGTAGTGAATCCTGATGCTTGAGATGATGTTGATGGATGATTAATTGGTGGAGTTGTAATGAATCCAGTGGTTTTCAGTTAATCTCTTGAAGAGATGAAATCATCCTCCTCAATGATGAAGGAATTTTCCACAGAGTGAGATTCTGATGGAAACTTGTATGCTTCAATCACTTTGGGTCCTCCCAAGTTTCTGCTTCTTTCATCTAGCTCTAGTGCTTCTATCTTTACTATCTTTATGTCTAGTGTGGTACTCTTAAGATCAAGAGTGTTCTTTAACATGGTCACATTTTGTTTCCATGTTTTTGGAAGGCTGTGCAACATTTTCTTGTTTAACTCTTTGACTTTGTAAGTGACTCCCATGATTTCCAAGTCATTTACCAACTGTACAAATCTGTGCAATTGTTTAGATATGGAGTCCCCTTTGGAGTGATGAAATGTTTCATACTGATTAACAAGTTTATCCTTGTTAATCTCTGCAACTTCACTGCTTCCCTCACACATAATTAGTAGTGTGAGGACTTTCACTGCAAGTTCTGGGATTTTTTAGCTGATCAAAGGACTTTCACTGAACCCATAGTGGTTATCCCTCAATCTTTTGTCCCTCTAGAGAAGGAGTTGAGCTTGCAAATAGTCCCTGCTATGTTACTATCTAATGAACAAAAAGAGATGATCAGAAAGCTATGTGAAGAGCAAAGAGAAAAAGAAGAAAACGCTGCTGCCGCCCATGAACAAGTAAAATTAGAGGCTGAAAAAGTGCCTCAAGGAGCTGAAATGCCTAAAACTTCTTCTGGTCCTTTATTGCAGACATATACCAGGAAGAGGAAGTATTTAACTGAAAAGGCTAAGGAAAAATGGCCTATTGTGGAAGAAGAGCCAATAAAGAAAAGCAAGAAGGATGATCCCAGAAGTCTGGTAGCTATAGCATAATTTTTAGAAGAACATGAGCAAGCAGAAGCTCAATTGAAGAAGCAAGTTGATTTTGTTGATCTTGAAGAAGGTGAAATTGAAGGAGGCTATGTGGCTGATGAGCCAATAGCAGTTGATAGTCCTGTGAAAGAAGAAATATCAGTAGAAGAAATGGTGAAAAAGGCTCAGAATGATGATTTAATGGTTAAAGCTATGTTTTTGATTAATCATATGATCCTGATAAAGTTTTTGGCATGAATTATGAGGGGATGAAGGCAGAAAAAGAAAGATTGAACAAACTGCTAGACCCTACTGTTGAAACTGACTATGAGAAGACCACTTCACCTGAAGTTGATAAGCCAAAACTATCTTCCATGAAGAAGCAAACTTTAACTCCTCAACCTTTATATCTTGATCCCTATAAAATGTCTGATAGGGAAATGAAGGATTATCTATCAAGTCAAGGATTCACTAAGAGGAAACTTGGTAACATGAAAACCAATTTTCTAAGGGGTGTTGTCCTTAGGTTGATCAATGAGAAGAATGAGAGACTCAAAACTCTAGAAGAAGAAATTACTAGCAAAAATCCAAGAACCAGAGTGTCTGCTAAAGACATGCAACTCACCCATCGAGATCAAGACTCTTTGGAATGTGTGCTTCATAGATATCCTGAGTTGTTTGTTGAGCCTTCTCAACTGAAACTTCAAGAAGGGATAACCAATGCAGAGATGATAAGAGGTGTGTCTACTCTTAAGGGCAAAACTGATCTAGAAAATCATTGCCCGGAAGTATGACAGTGATTGGAACATGCTTATGGTCAAGAGGATCCCCGGGCTGGTCCAATTCTTTACAGAGTACTCTGCTCTAGTAAATGCCCTAGAGATCCATGACTTAAAAGAACTAGCCCAATTAAAACTGATCAATCACAAGGCTATGTTCAGAGGCTATGAGTTTGAAGAAATACTTAGAATGTTCAAGAGAACCGACAACTTCAAGTCTCTGAAAGCCATATGCATGAGAAAAGACAGATCATTCAAAAACCCTCTAGAGATGAAATAGACAAAACTAGCAGAAGAGGTAGTGTTTCTAGAACTGCGAGTGAAACCTATAGAGTTATTAAAAAGAAAAATGGTGTTTGGCACTCATGGGTTTGATGATCATTACTATGTATGATCATTACTATTCATGATTATGATTGGAATTGGTTGTCACTGTGTATACTAGTAATGTGATTATGATTGTCATACACACGTGTGAATCTGAGGCCACTACTTAGTAGGATTGGCAGGGTTTAGGATATGAGGTCGTGGGTGGCTTCACATGGCATGTAGTGCATGATTAGACTTCACGTATGAATTATTTGATGTGATGTATTTATATTGGTGTTAAGCATGATGGTTGTTTGAGATTTGCATGAATGTATGATGATCTAATGTGGTATGATAAGTTGATATGCATGATTAAACAATATTCCAACTAATATGTCACCAATGGGTCAAACGGGTCAACCTAGAATTGCTAAGTTTCTATGTACATGTACTTATGTACTTGTGTGTTCTAGGTAACCTTTGACGGGTTGTCTTTGCATCAATCACCCGTCTCTTTATTCATTATCTTAGCACACCAGGTGAGTTCTTGCCCCTCTATTTTATAAACTCTTTTCTAGGGGAGGTAGCATACTTGTTCTCAAACGCTATTTTATTATTATAAGTTATGTATGTTTTAACATAGTGCTTAATACTTTGAATGTTCTCACACTTTCGGATCGTTAATAATGGTAACTAGCGGAAAATCTTGGGTAGTACTATTGGGTCTGACGAGCCCCACCTATGTGACTCGAGGTCAAACGGTTGCAATTTTGTCCTAAACACAAACATCGTCACGACCTGGTAAGTCGTGACAGGAGGCAACAAACGAAACACAGTCAACTTCGATCGCGAAATCACTATTGTTATTACTTATGAATATAGACTAGCTATCTATTTCAATACACTTCTTATGTTATAAAATTGTTAATATTCATGGTAAAAGGATGATATACGTCGACTATGGCTAAAGATGGCCATAATTGAGGAGCGGTTGTCGATGTCCATCAAAGGGAATTTCAAGATGGCTGGTAGAGTGATGGATCTTTCTGAGCTTATGGGTGAGCAGGATCTCCATAATGTGGGCGTCAAGAGCAGACATAGTAATGAATAGTATGTTTGATGATCATACATAGTAATGAATAGTAATGATTATCAAACCCATGAGTGCCAAACACCATGGTGAGAAGACTTATCAGTTGGTGATTAAGAGGAAGTGGGGAGGGAAAGAAGGTGCAGAAATCAGATTGTTTAGTGGTTATGAAGTGAGTCTATTAGATCAATCTTACATCCACCACATCTACACCAGGCACTTTAGAGAGATATCTAACAAACTTGGTGAAGAAGATATGCACTTCTTTCTAAAGTGCATAAAGATACTGAAGATGGCATATGACCATATCATTGCCAAGAGGGAGAAAAGAAAGAAGAAAAGGACACCTCTGCAGTTGGGCAACATTGTAAAACTAGAGGTTGATGTAGATGGTGCGTTGTTGATTCATAGGGATGGGCTGTCTACGGTATCTATTTGGGAACCAGTTTCACTCAAGAACTGCCATTAGATGCCATCCATGCTATGAGTCAAATAAAGATACACGTGCTTAATAAAGAAAAGATGGCTTATGCTAATGACTTTGTCAATATGATAAAGGCTATATTGGACCCATCACAAGCTGAACCTCCGGTGCCACAACAAGATCCAGCAGAATCCTCACAACCTCAACCACCACCAAAGCATTGAAGAACACAGGATGTATAATCCTTAGGGGGAGTATTGTTGGACCCTAAAAGGATCATACATGCCAATTCAATTGGTGAGTTGATGGTTGTTCTGCTGGAATTCCCATAAAAGTGTCAATGTGGATGAAGACCCTATAGTAGAAGAACAAGTATTGGCTTACCGCATTTGTTCATGCGGAAGGGAAAGAACAAATTCTAACAAGTGTTTGTTCTTCCGCAATAACAAATGCGGAAGACCAGAAGAGATACGGACAAGATTTTGTTCATCCGCATTTGCCAATGCGGATGATCGGGCAAGAATGCGCAAAAGTATTTGTTCATCCGCATTACCCAATGCAGATGACCAACAAACTAATGTGGAAGACCAAGTGAAGAAATGTTGATCAAGTCCAACTCATCTGCATTTGCCAATGCGGATGATCAAGAAGAAATGCTGATGAAGACTTAGACTAGTTCTGATGTATAGGCTAGGGGTAGTTTGTCATTTTGTAAAAAGACAACTTGTCTACCTATAAATAGAATAGAAATCCTTATACCTGAGGTGACTTTGAATAGACAATCAGAATATTTTGTATCACAAATTCTCTAGGTTTATTATTACTATTCTTGCTAAAACCCTAGCATTTATTGTAATCAATCACCTTCATCAATATATACAAAGCATTTATGAGTTTATACAAAGCACTTGATTAGCCATTAGATAGAGTGGATATCAAAACGGCGAAATATCTAGTATCGATACAAATTATTAATTAGAAAATAGTCATTGCACTGTAATCGTTAATGATCGTAAGCCAAATCGATTCAAAAAATTACTTTAGTGTTGGAATCAGTTTTCATATTCTTAGTAATTCCTTTTCACAAAAAAATACAAAAATATTGTCAATTTTAGATTTTGTGGCAGAACCTTAACACGACCGCGTGGAGTTTCTTGCACAATTTTGATATGACCGTGTCAGCTTGACTGGGTGTGAGTAAGAGTGATATTCTTACTGAGAATCGAATATGATAATCAAGTCAATGATTGAGTGGCGGAAACAAACAATCAGAGAACATTCAAGCAAGAAAATTACTCATAAATGCTGTTTGTATTGATATATGAAAGTTGACAAATCACAGAGAATAATTACAACAAAAATCCTCTCTCTCGACCGTCACCTCAGTACGAGGTTAACTATTCTATTT
>BJCM01015528.1:838-13338 GCA_018326385.1 Flaveria bidentis
TCAAAAGTGAAAAGTGGCATGGCATGGGCGGCTATGCTACTTTTGTACTTCATAAAAAGTAAATCTTGTACTTTTTACATGTTTAACCCCTCATCTTGGGTTAAACAGCATTTCTTTCTTTTCCTTTGTTTTATTCTTCTTTTTCTTTGACTTTAACATAACTGGGTGTTATAGGCAGTTTGCTCGTTGAAAAGAAGAAGACATGAGTTTAAAATTATAATATATCATCAATCCCGCCAAACTATGATTTTCTAGAAAATCTTTTAAGTTTATCGTGTCTCAATATCATTTTAACTTTCTTTACTATTTCTTACTTTTTATGATTTTATTAATCTTTTAGTATTTCCTCCTTTTTTATTTCTTTATGAAATATTGCTAAGTATTATGGGACGATTTATTTTGTTTTATTAAATTTCATTTTTTTATCTCTATCTAAAATTTTATTCTAAATAATTAAATATTAAAAGGAAATAGAGAATTTGAAGTTTTCGGTTCTAGTGAAACTATTGTTTCGCTGGTAGTTTCTTCAAGCGAAACTTTAGATTCGTCGGTACTTTTGCTCATTTTTAAGCCATTTTGATCTAATTCGGTACTGTGCAAAACTACGATTTCGCTGGCAGCAAAACTATGGGCTATATAATGGGTAATGCAAAATTATCAGCTCATTTTCGCACAACCCATTACTCGGTTTATTCAGAGCCCTTATCAAACCTTTCGGATGTAATCGGTTATTGTTAGTTTTTGAATATTTTTATCTTGATTTAGGAAATAGGTGGGTGTTTCGAACCTGTTTATACTCATTAATCTAGGTTACATCCGCATTATGTCATTTCAATATATTCGCAGATTCATTCTACAAAAGTATATATGCTTTCTGTGAAACTGAACGAAACTTCACTTGATTTCAGCAAAATTGTAATGTTATGTTGTCCATGAAAACTTGACAGTTTTGCATACCTGAATTCAGTTTTGGTGTGTCGAAATTACCCTTTTGGCTGGGCGAAATTTCATGTGGCTGACTGCCGAAGTTACACTTTCGCCTGCTGAAACTACAGTTTCGGCCAACGAGATTACTGTTTCTTCTAGCCAAACTAAATATATATTTATTAACTTTTATTCTTTTTTATTTTCTATCTTTTTTATTTATCATGTTACACCATTATGACTTATTTTATCTATTTATTTTAAAATAAATGGCCAATTTAAAATTCAATGAGAGTAGCAACATTACAGTGTTCTTGGATGATCAGAATCCAAAAGCTGCTAGATTCTGAGATTGTATACGTTGGCTCAGGAACTCGACCATATACGATCTTCACATTAGAGATTTCTGGAGATCTCACATACGATCTTCACATTAGAGATTTCTGGAGATTATCATAGTATAATACTAGGGCTAATCCTTAGCGGATAGTAGAAAGAGTTTTGGAGAATGATATTTATTTCACTATGGAGACCATTGCACGAGTTCTGAGACCTGAAGGCAATTGTGGAGACAAGGTGATTTTATCTGACCATGATGTATTGGAGGCTTTCAGAAGCAATGGTTACGAGGGACCAGCTTTTGCCACGAGGAAAAAGATCAAGAAATCTTTCCTATCTAAAGAATGGAGATATATATCTCATGTATTCATTATGTGTGTAGACCACAAGAAGAGAGGTTTAGATGCGTTGAATCCTGATTGGGCTAGAGCTATGATTATTTTCTATAGAGAGAAAAGGCCAACATTGCTAAGCTAATCTTTGACTGTATGACTGCGAATATCATGGCATTGAAGAAAGATAAATGGCTATTTTATCCGAGATTTATTCAGATGATGATTGAAGATTTGATTCCTAACGTGCCACGTCATTGAGAATTAAAGAGGCTCGTATAGATGAATACAAGGATATTTGCTGATTGCTCAGCCATTAGACATGATTTTAGTGTAGGATCACTCATTTATGGGAAAATATGTATCCTTCTGAGAGGTGGAACTATATAAGGAGGGTGATAGAGTTTGAGAAAAAGAATGCTAAGGAGAACAGGGAAAAACAGGCTGAGGCTATTATGAAAAGAGATAGATACACCAAGGACAAATAATACAACTTTACAAAAGAGATTGATGAGGTTGAGTAGGGTTTAAAAAGAAAATAGGTCTACGAAAAGGGCAGACCAGGTTGAGGCAGAAAAGGTGACTGAGAGTACGTCTAAACATAAACATCAAACCTTTTTTGAGCCTCAAAGAAGAGATGAAAGGGCAAACTTGGATGAAGATGTGATTAGAAATCTTAACACTTCTTTGGAAAATGAGTTAAGCATGATTAAGACAAAGCTGAAAAATCAGGAGTTGAGAGAGAAAAAGAAGGACGAGATGTTGGAGAGTATGACAAGAATGATGGTTAATCAACATGCCCTGGTTAAGAGGTTATTGAGTGAAGTGAATGAGTTGAAATCTACAGCAAGCCTGCCAAATCAGCTAACTCAGGGTCTGAGTTAGATGATCTCATAGACAAATCAAGATACTCATTTCTAAATGTGAGTACCTCATCAAAGGCAGGAGAGGGCCCTAATAGTGCTGGTGTTACAGATGCAGGAGGCTCGGGAGAAAAAAATGTTGGTGTAAGTTAAAGTGATTCCGAAAATGAAGGAGATGTAGGAAGTGTAGAGAAAGTATTTAAGGCTACATCTATAGATTGTGATTGGATATAGATATAGATCTTGTTGGTAAGGAGTTGGTGAAAGAACCAACTGAAGAAGAGATTAGGAATTTAGCTGAGATGAATTTAGTTGATAAGGAAGAGATTGAAGAGAAACTTCTAAATTTTGATTTAGAGTTGGAATACTATAAGGTGGGTGAGTGTCCTTTGATATACGTAGCCAAGAATGGCTCTACTAAAGGAGACGTGTTTGAGTTTGAAAAAGAGGAATGTTTTGTGATAAAAAAGGAACAAGAATAGTTGACCCCACTATTTCAGAATATTCAGGGGTCAAGGAAGAAAGAGTCAGAGAAAATGATTATCAGTTGGAAGTAAAATGCAAGCTTGAAGATGTAAATGATTAAGAGAAGGGGAGGTCGGATATGATACTTGCACAAAAGGAATGCTCTCAAGACGTTACCTAAATGAGATCTGGGAGATTAGTATAGGTTAAGTGGTTCTATTACAAAGAATAGGTATAGATAAGTCATATTCATGGAAGGCTTTATGAAATGGATAGAGGAATTCTAAACTCAAGAATGTCCTATGAAGTTTGAGCTACTAAGGAAGAAAGAATTGACAAGTCTTCTATGTCATTGATCCCATGAGGTGCTTCTTGGCAATCCATTACTCCTGTTTGTTCTCAATTGTAAAAATTGTGTTAGAGAGTCCTTATGATGTTGAGGTAGTTTTGACGAATTCTATGATAGGCAGGAAGTAGTTTTAAACATCGCAAAAAATAATACGGCTAAAGTGCACACATATCTTAGGTGAAGTACGATACTCTCAGCATGAGACTAGTTGAGTTTGAGAATGAACATTTGATGATCTTCTGCGTTAGATAATTTTATCTTTATAAATCCAATCGAAGGGCAGAACAAAAGAAAGAGAGAAGAAGAAAATGGATAAGTAGTATAATGTCGTCCTTGGTAGTTCTTCAAGTGTCAAATGGTTTCGCCCGACATGAAAGTTGTGAATATTTAATCATGATTATATGTTGGATATTTGTTTTTGAACTTGTATTATTAGTTCTTTTAGTGTTATAATTTGACATAACGGGATCCACCAGAATTCAAGCATATCTATAAATTCACCATTACAAGTGCACCCGTAATCGTCAATTTACCTTACATAATCATTCTAGTTATTTCCTATCATAAGTTCCAAGTTTTGTGCGATTTTGGGTTTATGGAGTTATACTTCTCATTTGGGTCTTCATCTGCAATTAAGCACACCTAGTGTTCCTGATTATGCAAGCAGTTTAGCTAACACAACAAATATGTCAAAGTATAGTTCAACAGACTAGTAATGAGCAATATTGTACAAGGCTATAGTAGGAAGAATATAAACTGAAAGGCATCATGTTTACTAACCTATCACTGCATCCTAAGTATCATCATATAAATGAAGCATATAATAAAGTTTGCAATTTATAGCAGTTGTCTCATATAGTGACACAAGTCGTATCAACTTTATAATTAACACTAGTCGTTTCAATTAGTGACAAAAGTCAACTGTGCAATAAGATAAGTATCTCTCCAGACAAAGAATTAAAGTCCTACTATATACGCGCACATCATATTTCTAACATTCCTAGTATTCGGTGTTCGGAGAACTTAATAGTCAACTCTAGAAGGTTCCATACTTTCATATCTTGGTTTACTCGGGTGCACCTATCATAGGTATACAGTAATGCAACAAGGTTTCTCACAGGGTAGGCAAATCTTAATGGTAAATTGTTGGAGCATATATTGTCATATATAGTGTGCCCGTCACTTGTCGAATAGTCTAGGCTTAATGTAATACACTTGATATGTTGTAAACACATGAAACTGGGTCATTTGTAGGAGCATATGCGAATGAGACTCAGTCGCATCTAATATGGGCCGAGGCCTATATATACCAGTTTCAATGTGTAGAGAGATTAAGGAGTTTGAGAGGGAGTCTGCTCGGAGCCTAGGGCTCCCGGCTGAGAGGGGAGATCATGCTCGATCTCCCCTTGCCAAGATTCTTGATTTTTATGTTGTAACGAGCTTGTAATCATTAGGTTTTATCAATGAAACCATTCAATTATAGTTCGTATTATTGATTATCTCTTGGTTTTTGAAATTTTTTATCCTTCCGTTAAGAATACGCTTGGATGTTTACCGATCCAGCGACTTCACATTGGTATCAGAGCCGTTTAATGCTAGAATGATCTAACAATCATTCTAGCAACCCAAGCTCTTGATTTCTGGATCTAATTTCAGATCTTAAGGTTTAACCCACTTCGTGTTCTTTGTGTTTTGCTCAGATCTTGTTATGTGTGTTGTTTCTATGTTAAAATCAAACTCGAAACCATGTTCCCATCACCCTTTTGAATCTGATGATGTCTATTTTGTCTCGGTTCATTTAAAATTCGTCAGATTAGGGTTTTGGGCAGCCCTGGCGGCTACAGATCTGAAAATCTGCGTGCAGACCCGTTTATGCGACTGGGCCATGCGATTGGACCATTCGTACGACTAGACCATGCTAATGGACCATTCGTGTGACTAGACCAGTCGTATGTTCAATTGTGCGACTGGACCAGTCGTATGTTCAATTGCACGAATGAGTCATCCGCATTGACTCATCCGCATTTGTTCCAGACCAAAAAAAAAGAGTCTGGAACTGCTTCTTGCATAGATTTGAGGATGAGCAAAGCATATTCACCCTGAGGTTCTTTTGTCAAATAAGTTCGATGTATACCCCATTATTCGTCGGACTTCCAGAATAGGTGAATGTAATTAGAACACGAAAGAGAGAAGAGAAGATGTCAGTGGTTGGTGCTAATTTTGTGGGGTAGTCAGGAGCATCTGACTATTTATAGGCCAATCAAGTTATATCTATCCACATAACAAGGATTCCCATTCTTAGGGGGAATCCATGTATAAAGAAATTGAAGACGCAATTAGAAAGTGATGATGTGAGCCGGTTTCTAATGATGAATCTGAGTGCACGCTGATTTGGTTGAGATTGTCAACTGTGGATTGGAACCTTCTACCTTTTGCCCAATACACCGTATGAAGACGCCAAGAGAGCATAACGTTTATATATTGGGATATGCTGAATGTGAGGGGGAATTTCTACAGGTGTTAATGTTGATCAGGTTAGCCTGTTTGAAGATTAAAGCAATGGAAAACTGTTCATGTCATTATCTGGAAAAATCAGTCATGGGGAATCTTGCTGCTATGATGGTGTTCTACAAAGTAAGTGAAAGCTATTGTGCGTAAATTCATTTTCAGGGATATTGTAGCAACATGACGGATCAGCAACGTTGGCTAATACGGTTTCGTTTGATTCTATTGGCAACAAGAGCAAAGATTGACTGAAGATTTTAAGAGGTGTTATCTACTATTCGCAAGCAAAGTCCAAGGGAGAATATGTTGGAGCATATATTGTCAAATATAGTGTGCCCGTCGCTTGTCGAATAGTCTAGGCTTAATGTAATACACCTGATATGTTGTAAACACATGAAATTGGGTCATTCGTAGGAGCATATGCGAATGAGACTCAGTCGTGCGACTGCGCCTTGCTAATGGGCAAGTCATGTGACAGAGAGATGTGATTGGGACATTCGTAAGACTGAACCATAAGTATGGTCCAGTCGTACGATTGAACCATACGCATGGTCCAGTCGTACGATTGAACCATACGGATGGTCCAATCGCATGAATGGGCCCAGTAGCATCTAATATAGGCCGAGGCCTATATATACCAGTTTCAAAGTGTAGAGAGATTAAGGAGTTTGAGAGGGAGTCTGCCCGGAGCCTAGGGCTGCCGGTTGAGAGGGGAGATCATGCTCGATCTCCCCTTGCCAAGAGTCTTGATTCTTATGTTGTAACGAGCTTGTAATCGTTAGGTTTTATCAATGAAACCATTCAATTATAGTCGTATTATTGATTGTCTCTTGGTTTTTGCTGTTGTTTATCCTTCCGTCAAGAATACGCTTGGATGTTTACCGATCCATCGACTTCACAATAGCATTCTCATTTTATTAATCACCCAAGCATTACATAAGCGTAAGACATTCAAGACATTACATTAAGATCTGAATCTAGGTACATATGTATCGACATAAATATTCCTTAAGGAAATAAGATTAAAGATAGGTGTCCTTAAGGGAACCTAATTTGCTACAAACTTTGGATCACTGAATCATGGAAACAACCTACGAAGCTGGTCCTATAAGATTCTATGGTTGTAGCTTAGGTATCGCAAAGCAAACCCACCTTTCTACAACCTTGGCTCAAGAGAACTCGGAAGATTCATCCTACTAAGATGGTCTTATAAGGTTCCTATAGTTGTAGTTTTGGTCTAGTGAAGCAGAGCTACTTCTCTACAAACTTTGGCTTTGATACCAATCTGTCACACATCGGGTCCAAAGAGTCAGGACGTAATGATTGGTAAAAAACAATCAAATTCAGCAGAAACTAAATGGTTTATTACAAAGCATCTCATATATTTACACTAGGATATTTGCTTGGTTTCAATAGACGAAGTACCTCAATCTACAATATAAAGGTATCATGAGTAAGCTCTTGATTAACATTAGTTGAGACTTTCGTATCTAAGGCATCTAGGTTCAACTGCTTTAGCCTTCTACATCTACCCTTAAATCTTGCTTCAGCTTTAGATTTCTTCTATTGCTCATCTATCTCCCTAGATGTATCTAAAAGATATGCTCAAAAAGGTTTTTGGGTCAATATAAAGTTTAAAAAAAGGGCTCGTTAGAATCCAATATTTGATTCAAAAGTCATAGTATCATTGTTGTAGGGATCTTAATCAACCCTGCACTCAGTTCTTGCTAGCCTTTTCTAAAATTGTGTTGTCGGTAACCCCATAGGGAAACTGAGCCTCAAAAAGTGCACCATAACTGCTGGATGGTTCACCCTAGTATCTTTTTAAAACATGATATATGCTACAAACTACCCCGTAGGATCTTAGTGTGGTACCTTTCCCGTTCATCATGAAAGGCACTATGTGTAGGGGATTCCCCAAATAGATCTACCCTTATAAACAAGCGGTTCACACAAGAATTAATGATTGTGATACAAGCATCAACAGGTATCAACGTTATCCCCAAAATATAGGCATCATAAAATAACACAACAATGGTTTCAATTCAAACAGAGTATGCTTCATCTCAAAACGGTAATAAAAAGGGAATGTTCCTGATATCCTTTTATAGAATCTGAGCTCGGTAGAAAATGAAGGGATCCAACAATGCAAATCCTAATTTGTACATATGACATTTATGTTTAACATTTGCATGATGATATTACTTGCGTGTAGTTGAGCTCTTTAGTTAACTTAAAGTTGATGATTAGTATCTTTGTAGAATTTTGGCTTCTTGTACAGGCATTAGTTGTTATGTACTAAATCATGCACATTAATTTAATTAATGTTCTTATTCGAGTAATGATTCTTAGTACAATGATTGTAGCTACAATCGGTTGATATTAGGATTCCATATTCATTAATGGGTAACGTTGGTAATTATATTGATAAAAAATGTTTCAAATCATGCATAGGTATGTAAGTAACCCAACTTCTATATGTTGGCTAGTATTAGCAATCTACAATGCATTAAGTATTATGAATTAAACTCTTATGTCTTGATATTATGTCATCTTCACATGCATAGCATATATACTTTAAGATTGCCTAACTTAGGCCATTATAATGCATAACTTATTAGTTGTACATAGATGGTTCACAAATAGATATATTTAAGTTCCACTTAACATGTTTATAATGTTAACAAAAAATATGCTTTAAACAACAAGTATAAGTACACACATTCAATAGAACATCCATATTTCATAATTGTATAGATACATTCATACTAATAATGTAGTTAATATTGATGCAAGCATAATACGAATATCAATAATAGTTACCGTTATATTAACAAAAGGGATGATACTAATAATTATACCAATTGGTTCATACTAGTGATCTTATTGACTACCATTAATAATTAGTTGATGGATTATTATAGTATCTATAAGTATTTTGTCTTACATAAATACATGTAGATGTTGGTTTAACTAAAAGTATCTATTGTATATACGTACTATTGAATTTTGTATATTTTTAACATCTCAAAGTCTTGTAAGGATTTGTATGACAAGAGATCAAATAACTTCTTATATGTTTTTATTATCTTTGTTTATATGATAACATTACCAACTTGTTTTTACATTATGATTGGTCACATCCTTTCTAATTTATGTATTCATTCTTGACGACTTATAAACTAGTTAACATTTTTATATGTAATTTAAGCTCAACTCACACAATTATTAATTTTCAGCATGTTTATTTGCATTCGAATGTTAAAATGCGCATTTATACCTATCGATTCTCTTCAGACTCTTGAACATTCATATTGACTCGTATCGTGTTGAACATCCGTTGACCATGTTTGACTAGATTTAACCGACATCTTCGAACGATGTTTAACCTAATCAAACTGCAGTAAGATTATATACAATAACTATTACATTGTTATCTCATAACCAAATGCAACTATAACCGCAACATATGTTACCAAACACCTCGGTTATGACTTTTACCACCAATATCCATCACATGCAGCCTCTTGGTTGGCCGAAATCGCTGCAGGAAATAACCGCAAAGTCACCCAATCTCACAGATCTTGTCTAGATTCCATCATGTAACCACAATAGCAGCCTTAACTCACCACCATTATCCTTTACCACCACACACCACCATCATCCTTGGCCACCAGCCACCATTGTAGTGGCCGGCAACCACAACTTCAAGTTTATTGGAAAACTTGAGACGACGGTGACAAAACCCCAGTCGACGCCACTTTCGTCAACCAATTACTTTAACACCACCATAAGTTAGATAAAAAAAACTACCACCATTAGAAAGTGCTCGTCAAGGGGAAGAAAACCATGTACGACACTCGCCGCCACTTGCTGGTTCAAGTGGTCGGAACCCTTGTCGCCACCATCTTCTATCCCCTATATCACCACCATCATTGCATTTTATGTCAAACTAGTACCACCATTGGATTCGGGAGGTTGATTTTTGTAGGGGTAGGATGAGACCTCGCAGGAATCCGCCGCCGCCACCAAGGCTCCGCCTTCCGCCGCTACTGCTCCGCCATGGAGCCTCTTACTCTGGTGGTTGCAATTATTGTAGCTCTTAGGAGCATTTTGCTGGTTTAGAGTTTGTAAAATGAGGAAACGGTGGAATGTTAGGCTAATATACTTAGGGTATTTAGATGGGTTTTCTTCCAATATCGCGTATATGCTCTGTACTCTTCGTAACGGGTGCCAACCAGAGTCTTTCGGAACAAATCTCATCTAGTTAATCCTATAATAGATATATTTAATTACTAGCGCTTGAATAAAAATGACCAAGTAATTTTATCATCAAATTCTTGGGTTTGACTAACGTACAAGCCGGTACACGTCTTAGTCGCGTCTCCAAACGCATTTGCTCACGCTAAACGTCTACCTCTCTATTTAATGATTTTATAATAAATATGATATTTGAATAAATATTTACAATATTTTAGGACTCGGTTTGATGTATCAGATTTCGGTGAATGACGGTGCAACTAGTATTCACATTTCTAATTGTGCTCGATTTCTAGGGTGTTACACCTGATCATCAAAACAAGGCAAGACTCGTAGTTCAAGGGTACACACAAGAAGAGGGAATTGATTACATCGATGTCTTTTCACCTGTTGCAAGACTTAAGGTAGTGAGGATCTTTCTTGCTTATGCAGCATCCAAGAACTTTACAATCTACCAGCTCGATGTCAAGTGTGACTTTCTATATGAGGATATAGACAGGGAAGTCTATGTGTACCAGCCTCTAGGATTGGAAGACCCATAACACCCCACTTATGTGTACAAATTGGATAAAGCTCTCTATGGGCTGCACCAAGCACCTAGGTTGTGGTAAGAGACTTTGTCTCGGTTTCTCCTGATCAATGGTTACACCAGAGGTAGCATTGACAAGAATTTATTCATAAGAAAGTCTAGGAAAGACAATATTCTTGTGCAAGTCTATATTGACGACATTATATTTGGTTCATCAACAGACCAAATGTGTAAGGACTTTGAGAGTAATACGAAGAAAAAATTGAAATGAGTTCTATGGGAAATGAACTTTTTTCTAGGGAATTGAGGTAACACATATAAAATAAGGGTTCTTTATCAATCAATCTAAGTATGTTCAAGACATGTTAGAAAGATTTGATATGAAAGATTGCAAGCCAATGAAGACTCCTATACCCAGATATCACAATCTTTGTCCTAACTCTAACGGGTAGGATATTGATCAACATCAGAATAGGGCAATCATTGGATCTTTAATGTATCTCACAACAAGTAGACCTGATATCATGTTTCTAACCTGTATTTATGGAAGATATCAGGTTGCTTCAAAGGTGTCTCATCTAGTTGCTACCAATAGAATCCTCAGATATCTCAAAGGAGCATCTAAACTTGGTCTCTGGTATCCAAGGAACAATTACTTTAATCTCTATGGCTACACTAATAGTGACTATGGTGGCTGTAACATCAACAAGAAATCAACATCAGGAGGATGCTGGATTCTTGGTGGAAGCATAATCTTAAGGCAATACAAGAAGCAATCATGTGTCTCAACATCTATTGCTAAAATTAAATACATTGCAGCTACTAGTTGCTGTGCTCAGTTGCTGTGGATTCAAAACCAGATGTTAGATTATAGATTCAATTTCATGGTGACTCTTATCAACATTGACAACAAGAGTGCCATTTCTATTACAGAAAATTCAGTTAAGCACTCCAAGACAAAGCACATTAATATCAGGTATCATTTCATTAGAGATATTCATGAGAAAAACCTGATTAAACTAGTCAAAGTTGATTCAAATGAAGAATATGATGATTTGTTCACCAAGGAATTTGATGAACAAAGATTTAAATATCTTATTACGACTATTAGGATGATAAACAATGGTTAGTCTATCTCATTTGAAAAACCTTTTCAAATTTGTGTCTTGTTCTTGTCAATACAATTTAAGCCCTGTGAAAAAAAGGTTTTTATTCAACATTTTGCTAAATGAAAGTTCTTTCGAAGAGAAATTAACCCTCGAAAGATGTCATACATTTCTTCTAAAGGATAATTCCTCCAAGGTTAATCCTATCTTCTGAAGTGTTTTTGGTCTTTGAAGAAGCGTTTGCTATGATATCAAATCTACATTCGAAATGTAATAAGCTTCCCCACTTCGAAGGCCTTCTTACTCTGGGAAGTAAATTGGATAGATTTACCTTCGGTAGTAAGTTTAGCTTCAACAAAAAATTAACTTTAGAAAAGCTTTTACACTCGGAAGAAAGCTTTACTGTGTAACGGAAATCTTTTGGGCCCCACTCTGAAAAACAGAAAGATTTTGTTAATGATGTCAGAATATCTTAAATGTATTTAACCTTACCGCCATTTTCCATCATACCCGAAACTGTCATTTCACTTTATCCATCCGCCATTTCACCTATTTAAATACTTACGACCTATCCTTTTAATCTTTTAACCAATTTCACAGCCCTAAGTTTCCCTCATCTCTAGTTTTACTCCCAAAATCAACCTTATTTCCTTTATAACTTTCTCAAACAATGGCACTAAACCCTCAACACAACCAAGTCACACACCTTGACTATTCTAAGGATGCTGACTTTGCCAAAATCATCCATTTCCTTACCCAATCATCTTATTACACCTCCCTAACTGCCAACCCTACTACTTATTCAAACCAAATGGTAGAGTATTAGGG
>BJCM01015528.1:20838-22216 GCA_018326385.1 Flaveria bidentis
AAGGCATGTACTCAAAAGTCTTCGAATTAAATCTATCTTCATAAAGTGGTTTTAAAAGTTTGTCTTTGAAGCTTCGGAAGACTTCATGTTTGGCTATGGAAGTTATTGGTCTTGGATTTGGAAGATTTCACACTTTGAATATTTTCTAATGCAGAATGTGAAAGTTCCGAATCATTCTACTTCAACACTTTGTGCATGCATGCAGGACAGACTGCTTGGATGTTTTAGATTGCATCAGACTTATATGAAACCATACAAACTTCCCCTAGGCTGATGCTACCAAAAGACTTGAAGACTTCAGATATTGACAGTCATCATTATGATGATGACCATGCCTTTCTTCATAAGATGGTTAGGATCATTCAGACTCTCAAAATGTCTTCTCATCTTAAAGATATCGTGTTAAGGTCGATTGAACATGTCTTGCCATGTGTAGACATGTTCAACACCTTGATCTCCGATGACATACCATCTTTCTGGATTAGTAGTATAAGTCTTGGTCAAGAAGAGTCTTCCTGATGCCAGAGGAGCTACTTGGATTGGATTTGGTTGAACTACCTCTTGTTGCACATCCTCATGATGTTCTAACTCATCCCGAGGTTTGGAGATGGATGCCTTTTTCTTCTTCTCCTTTGGCTTTGGTTTAGAAGCCATCCCTTTACTCCTCTTTTAATAGGTTCAGATTGAGAGGGGACATAACCCTACTATGGATCAAAAGATGTAGCTTGCTGAGATTTAGCAGGAGGTCCAGGTTGTGTTGTCTCAAAAGGTTCAACCTTGACCTCCACTGCTTGAGGGACCTGACTTGGTGGGAGTGTAAGACAATAAGTTCTCCTTTTTTTATCTTCTACTTGATCACCCTAATGTTCTCATCCATGGTAGATAGAGACATAGGGAAAAGTCTCCTTCTGAAGAATCCATACAACTTTATGAAGCTCAGCATCCTCTATTTATTAGCAAACTTCTTCATGCTCTTTTCGATGATGGCTCTTTCCTTTGTAGCTTTTTCTCTCATCTTTCTTTTTATTGTCTTCCTCTCTTTTAGTACTTCAAGTTTAAGTTGTTTGAGATACTAAAACTCTATGTTCTCAAAAGATAATGGAAGAAGTGCATCTACCTGATATAAGCTGTAGGATCTTATATGCCCAAGACACATACAAGATTGATGTGGTTAGTACGTTATGATCCAAGTCAGGTCATACCCAATAACAAGCTATACAAACACCTACAAACATTTATTTGTTGATAAGATCATACAACGAATGTTTGACACCTATTTAGAAAATTGGTTTTCTAAATATTGCTTTTGTGAATAGAACAATTATATGGATAACTTGTTCATGAGAATTTTAATTGTTTCATTATTTAAGTTGGTTAA
>BJCM01015576.1:0-21317 GCA_018326385.1 Flaveria bidentis
TCCACCTAGGGGTATCACGTGTAACCTAGCAGCAAACCTATGACCCTCTAGTTCTATGGCACAGTCCTCTATCACCTCAGTAATTCTAGTGGACTTACCAATAGCAGTTTCTACATCGAATGGTGCACTGACCTTTCTACTACTAACAGGCAACTTAGCACAGAAAGTAGTGGAAATAAAACTCCTGCTAGCACCAGAATCTAACAATACAGAGGCACAAATTTGGTTTACTAAAAACATACCTGACATAACATCGGGATCAACTCTGGCTTCCTCCTAGGTCATAGTGTAAGCTCTAGCTCTTGCCCTCTACCCTCCTTCCTCTAGCTTCTTCTTCTCTGCTCCCTAGCTCTCCGCCCTCGGCTTCTTACATTCTCTAGCGATGTGGCCAGGCTGACCACACCTGAAGAATACATTCATCCCCATCCTGCACTCACCAGTATGCTCTCTTCCACATTTGCCACACTTCTTCAACCCCGCACCAACTGTGACCACACGTCGGTCACCCACCTTCGCCACCTTATTGTTTGGAGCGGCTCCACCACGTCCAAACCATTTCCCATTCCATTTCCTTCCATCCCCACTCCTCTTCTTCACCTCAACCACCACCACCTCACCCTCATCGTATAATCTACCAGCCAAATCAACCGCTGACCTAAAGTGCTCGGCCGGGAAGCGATCATATGCCTACGGATATCCTCCGGCAGCCCCTGGATGTATCTCTTAATCATTCGTGACAGTGGTGTCACTTGATCAGGCACCAGCCGCGCCATTTCATTGAATTTTGTGGTGTACTGCTGGTGTGTCATCGTTCCCGCTTCTAGCTGCTGTTCATGCCATCTCATTCTCCCAATGGCCCTGCTACCCTCGGTTTGGACAATGTTGTCCCACCAGCACAAATCCGAGTCCATAAAAAAGTGGATAGCAAATTTCACCTTCTGGTCTTCACGGCACTCACTGATATCGAAAACGGCCTCCATTTCCCTCACCCATCGGTGAGCAGCAGCCGCAGTGCCGTTTCCATCGAAGGTAGGGGGCTTGCATCTCAGAAACACCTCGTAGTTACAGCCTCATGCCGCCTACGGAGCATGCTCTTCTTCTTCTTCTTCATCATCAGAGAGAACCATTTCTGGCTCTGGTTGCTCTTGTTCTCCTGAGGACCTATTCCTCTCCTTTCTATCCCCTTCCTGAACTGCCTTGATAACTTCGGTCACCACAGACGGTAAGATTGTCTGCATGACCTCATGAACTTCTTCCACAACAGCCTCTTTTACTGAGGCTGTCAGATTGGTGCTCTCGTCACCACCCTCCGGATGAGGGGACTCTGGTTCTTCATGAACCACTTTCTCGACTCTGGGTCTCCCTCTCTTAGGTCGCGGAGCAGTACCGTGACCTCCACCACGAGAGCTTTCGAAGATCTACCGCCAGCAATATTCTAAAACACTATAAGATTCAAACACTAACGCGGTCATTCAAGGTAATAGCTCAGTTTATGTCAAGTATAGTAAGTCCCCAACATGCATAATACATACGGGCAAGCATACATAAACATTGTAAAATCTATTTAATACATTTTCAGCCCCAAAGATAGTTTAAAACAAGTAAAAACTAGGGTCTAGAACTCACCTGGTGCAACTTGGGTATTTCTTCCTTTCTAACCCACTTGCAAATGAGTTCAAACACCTAAAATCAACCCCAAACACACACACACGAACACATACACAAACACAAACACATAAGCACATAAACATATAACCTGGATAAAACCCGTCATAAACACATAAAAACCTTGAATTCTTACCTTGAATTCACTTTCTCTTCTTCTTCTTTCTTCAGCTGAGAGTTTCTCTGCTCTCTCTCTGTAAAACCGAGTGAAGATGATGATGTGAAGTGAGGTTGGGCGGCCATGCCCACCTTTACACCAACTTTTTCAAAGATTTGTCCTTTTGGACACTTTTAGTCCCTCCATTTGGACTTTATTGCCTTTCTTTCTTTTATTCTTAATTTCTTTTCTTTCTAAAATAACCGGGTGTTACATGATGAATTTTTTGTGGCATCTTTCTTTTCACCCTTGAAGACCTGGACTGTATCCATCCAGATGATCTGGAGTACATGACAATAGTCAAGCAGATGGCTCTTCTCACTCACAGAACCAAGAAGTTCTACAAGTGGACTGGAAGAAAGTTTCCAAGCGATGCAACCAGTGGAAAGTTTGGGCTGAATAAATGCAAAGTCAAGTGTTATAATTGTATCTTAATGGGCCACTTTGCCAGAGAGTGTAAGGCACCAAGAACAAATGGTGGCCAAGCACAATCCAGACCAAACTACACTGATAAAGCTCCCAGAATAAGAAGCCAATGGAGCAGGCTACTGTTGTTGTTGAAGAAGTAGGCTTTAACTGGAGCTTTCAGGTGGAAGATGCTACTCCAAACCAAGCACTGATGGAAGATCATGATGAAGCCAATGTATTGGAAAATCTCTGTAGCCCTGAATGCATTGCTAAAGTTAACATACAAGTCCTACAACTTAGAAATGAGATCTGATCTTGAGTCCTTGAACTTTTTAAAAGCTGATTTTAGAAAATCTGAAAATGATTATAAACTAAAATAGAGGACTTAGAGAAAACTATTTCAGTTCTAAAGCATGAGCATACAAATTTTAGGACTTAGGTTAAAGATCTCATAACTAAGCTGACTGAGTGCTAGGCTGAGCTTGTGATCAGTAAAGCTAGGGCTGAAAAGTGTGTTCTTGAAGAAGAGACCTTCAAGAACATGATATCCTCATCCCTGCACAATAAAGTGGAGCTTGTAAAGATGAGCTTCTTCTCAAAGATCCTTTGAGTGAAGAGGATGAAGAAGTGATATGAAGAATCTCTCCAAGAAGAGTGAAGAAGAGGATTCAAAGAAGAGCCATTATCCTTCTGAGGAGAAGAAGAAGACTATGACGACCAAGTTAATGAGAAAGAACTTGATCAGAAATAGCAAAAGAAAAGCTAGGAAGGCTCAAGAGATCAAGGCTACTTTTGACTCTAAGTAGAAACAAGTTTATTTCTACAGGGTTTGAAGTAGTAAAGACTTAAGACATCAACCTAAACTCTTCTGCTAAGAGATCTGGTTCATGTTCAAATCATCTTAGTACCAAGAAGAAAGCTAATCTGTTGTGTACCACTGCTACAGAGCCTAGACCATCCAACTCCAAGAACAGTCCTAAGCCCAAAAGGACTGTCTCGGGATCAGCAAAGATGAGGGTGGAGAAGGGATGTGACCAAAGTCATTCTTGTTCCCAACATAAGGCTCTTGGGAAGAAGAAAATGGAGTGTGTCATATGTGAAAGTACTGCTCATCTTGCTAAGGATTGTCCATACATTCCTAAAGGTATTCTTCATATGACCAAGACAAGGACTTCCAAGAGTTCCAAGAAGATTAAAGCTTTGGAATGAAAATTTGTTTCCTTCGGAAGCTCCAAATCTAAGAAGAAGGCAAGTGGAAAATTTCCTTCGGAAGAAAAGTTGGTCTCGCAAGGAAGGAATACTTCCGAAGCACTGAAGTCTGCTGCAATATCTGCAGAATCTTCCGAAGGTCCAGTCATCAAAACTTTTGAAGTATCAAAAGCTTCCAAAGTATTAAAGGTCAAGTCCAAGCTTCCAAAGGTGGTGTGGAAGTCGAAGAAAGACCAAGTGATTGAAAATTCTCCATCAATTACAGCTCAAGATCCTCCAAGCACATCTATAGGATATATTACTGTTGCATTACCTTCTATTTCTTTTAGTGAGCTTAAGACAAATAAGGCTTGGGTTTCCAAATATAACTAATCATTTTCTTTGTGCAGAGACAGCTCAAAACAAACAAGAATGTCTGGATCATTGACAGTGGCTGTTCCAGGCACATGACAGGCAATAGGTCACTACTCCAGAACTTTGAAAGGATTGATCGAAGACCAGTTGCTTTTGGAGGAGATGAAGGTTGTTACATTTTAGGAAGGGGCAAGGTCACAAATGGTAAGCTCAGCATTGAAAATGTAAACTATATCAAGGAGCTTGGGTACAATTTTCTGAGTGTATCCCTATTTTATGATCAGAGTCATAACATGCTTTTTACTAAGCATGAGTGCATTGTTCTCAAGCTCGGGGTGATCATTCCTCTTGAGCATATTCTGCTCGGAGCCACCAGGAAAGGGAACATGTACAAGATGGACTTGCTAGAAACATCTCCCTCTCGAGAAGTTTCATGCTTTCTGTCTAAAGCCAATAATGATGAGTCTTTCCTATGGCATAAAAGAATGTGCCATGTAAACTTTAAAAACATGAATAAACTTATTAAGAATGATTTGGTAACTTGAATGCCAAAGAAAGAGTTTACAAGTGATGATCATTTTGTTTTATGCCCGAAAGGGAAACAACATAAGGTATCTCACAAGCCTAACGAAAGAAACTCCATCACTACACCCCTACACTTGTTACACATGGATCTCTTTGGCACCATCAGTGTAAGGAGTTTAAGAAGGACCTCTTATTGTTTAGTGATCACATATGACTTTACAAGATTCACTTGGGTCTTCTTCCTTAGAACTAAGGATGAGACTCCTGAGATTCTAAAGAATTTCATCCTAAAGATTGAGAATCAATCTGATCACAAGGTCAAAATTATAAGATGTGATCAAGGAACTGAATTGACGAACCAAATCCTTGATACATTTTGTGTTGAAAAAGGCATTACAAGACAATATAGTGCTCCCAGGACTCCTCAGCAAAATGGTGTTGCTGAAAGGAGAAACAGGACACTTATTGAAGCTGCAAGAACCATACTGTCTAACTCTAAGCCACCGATCACCTTCTAGGCAGAGGCAATCAACATTGTCTGCTATGTGCAGAACAGAGTTTTAGTGGTTAAGACTCATGGCAAGACTCCTTATGAACTTTGGCACAAGAGGAAACCTTTCATTGGTTTTCTCACGTCATTTGGATGTCCTTGCATCATCTTGAATAACAAAGATCAAATTGCCAAATTTGCTGAGAAATCAGATGATGGACACTTTGTTGGATACTCTTCCCAAACTAAAGCTTATAGAGTATATAATCTCAGAACTATAATTGTTGAGGAGTCAGCCAATATGACTTTCAATGAACACACACTCTGTGTAGCTGGTTTTGGTCTAGAATGGTTGTTTGATCTTGACTTAGTTACAAACTGTTTTAACAAATCTGTGAGACTGTTTCAGGATCTGCAGAAAACTTAAATACACGTGATCCTGATCTAAGATTTGAGCTAAGAAGACCTTCATGTAATACATCTTCGGCTCCAATGAGATCTCTATCAGTACTACAATGACAAACTCAGCTAATACATCCGGGATGCCTTCAAATTCCAGCTTAGAGGCTCCACAACCAGATAAAGATGCCTCAAATGTGGAAGAAAACAATAGAGGTGGTGACAGTGATCAAGAATTTCTTGATGCTGATAACCACTCCATAGATGACAACATCAATGATGTCACACAATCATTGGATCAAGTTTCTCTTGATAAGTGTGCTGATGTGGTGGTTGAAACATCTATGCTGGATCTAAATTTCTCTAATTTAGATCTCTCTCAACAACTTGTTGTGATCCCTCAGCTAAGGATCCACAAGTCTTACCCCACCACAAACATCATTGGAGATGTTCTCATAGGGGTAAGAACAAGAGGACAAACCCATGAAGAAAATGTTTGTCTTCACTCTTGTTTCTTATCCCAGATAGAGCCAAAGAATAGAAGTTGGGTTGAAGCTATGCAACAGGAGCTACTTCAATTCAAAAGGCAGAAAGTTTGGAACCTATGTCCTTTTCCTCATGGGAAGACTACCATTGGATCAAAATGGGTGTTTAGGAAAAAGAAGGATGATAGAGGCATTATCATAAAAAAAAAGCTAGACTAGTTGTTTAAGGGTACACACAAGAAGAGGGGATTGACTACACTAATGTCTTTGCTCCTGTAGCAAGACTAGAAGCTGTGAGGATATTCCTGGCATTTGTTGCATCCAAGAACTTCAAGGTCTATCAACTTGATGTAAAGTGTGCTTTTCTTAATGGAGTGATTGATGAAGAGGTGTATGTCAAACAACCACCTAGATTTGCAGATCCTGGTCATCCTGATTACGTCTTCAGGCTTGACAAAGGTCTTTATGGGCTGCATCAAGCACCCAGGAAGTGGTATGAGACTCTATCTCAGTATCTCTACAAACATGGATATAGGAGGGTACTATAGATGGAAATCTCTTCATCAAAGGACATGGAAATGACTTGATGCTAGTTCAAGTATATATAGATGACATCATCTTTGGTTCAACTAATCCATGGCTCTGCAAAGACTTTGAGAAGCTGATGAAGGACAGATTTGAAATGAGTGACATGGGGGAACACAATTTCTTTCTGGGAATTCAAGTGAAGCAAGTTGAAGATGGCATCTTTATTAGTCAGTCAAAATATGTTCAAGACATACTCAAGAGGTTCAACATGACTGATTGTAAGATTGCTAAGACACCCATAGCAAGAAACCACTCCCTTGCACCTGATCTTGAGGGGGACTGTGTGGATGAACACCTTTGCAGGGTTATGATTGGGTCTCTTATGAAGCTTACAGCTAGCAGGCATGATATCATGTTTGCTATATGTATTTGTGCAAGATATCAAGACAACCCTAAGACGTCTCACCTTATCACTATCAAGAGGATTCTAAGATACCTCAAAGGTGCTTCAACACTTGGTCTGTGGTATCCTAAGAATTTTGACTTCAATATGTATACATATACAGATAGTGATTATGGTGGTTGCAGTATGACTGAAAAGTCTACATCTGGGGGATGTTAGTTTCTTGGTGGAAGGATTGTCTCATGGCAATGCAAGAAACAATCTTATGTCTCTACATCAACTGCTGAAGCTAAATTCATTGCTGCTGCAAGTTGCTGTGCTCAAGTGCTTTGGATTCAGAATTAGATACTGGACTATGGGTTAAACATCAAGAAGACTCCCATTCGCATAGACAACAACAGTGTTATTTCTATCAAAGAGAATCTTGTGCAGCACTAAAGGACTAAACACATCAACATGAGGTATCATTTAATAAGTGATAATTTTAAAAAGGATTAATTTAAACTAGTCAAAGTTCACTCAAATGAACAATATGCTGATCTTTTTACAAAAGCTTTTGATGAACAGAGATTTAAATATCTAATATAAGCTATTGGGATGATAAACTTTGAGTAGGTTTTTCTTAAAACTAATTCTTATTATTTCTTAAAATCTGTGTGTCCTAAGTTGTCTCGTTCATCAGTTTCATAAGCTCTTGTTTTATTTGGATGAAAATCTTCTTGAAGACTTTCCTTAGATTTTAGAAAATTCTTTTGATCCTTCGGAAGATATGTTTTATCTTCGGAAGAAAATCATGCCTTCAAAACAAATAACTGTCTAAGAAATTTACCTTTAGAAGAAATTTCTAAAATATCTTCCGAAGCTTAAATGCTTATCTCAAACACTTATATGTTTTCAAGGACCATTCTCCTCCAAAGCAAAATTAAATCTCGGAAGCTTATTCTTCTAGAACAAAGCATTGAAGTTTCAAATTTTCTTCCGAAACAAAATTTTCACAACTCTTAGGAAAATCTTTCGAAGTCATTTTAGCTTTGGAAGCTTTTTCATTAAAAACTTCCGAAGATAATTTACCTTCTGAAGCTTCTTGACTTCCAAGAAAACTACTTTTTGAGCAAAGTAAACTACTTTTTCAGAGGTGGGACCAACATCCGGATTTCAAAGTTTATCCTCTTTCATTAAACTTTATCTGAAATCCTTTTTCACATATAAACCCAACGGTTTCCCCCTCTTTCTATCATCTCCTTCTTCCTCCTGACCTAAAACCCCAAATTTCTCTCTTAAATTTCTTTCTTCCTTTTTTCTTCATCCTTAAACTACCTCAAAATGGCCAACCCTCTTCAAAGAAATGATCCGAACTTTACCATGCAGTTACACAAACAACATAATCAGGTTGCTCTGTTAAACTTTGAGAAAGATCCACATTTCTCAGAGGTTTGCTGTTTCTTAGCTCTATCGAACTATTCCACCTCCCTAACCATTGATCCTCCTTTTTATGAGGATCAACTGCTAGAATTCTAGAAGACCTACCAAGAGGTCATAATGGACGGGGAGAAGGCACTGTCTGCCATAGTGTAGGGGAGAATTGTCTTCATGACTCCAGCCATCATCAACATGCATCTTCAGCTGGATGATAAAGAATATGAGTTGTTCTTTCCCAAGGAGGCTGTTAACTAGTCCTTTGTCCAGATGGGATATGAGGGAGATTACTCTATCAAAACCTTCAGGAAAGGGAAGGTCTCATCCAAATGGATATTCCTGCTCCATGTGGTTATCCATAGCTTATCAAACAAACATGGTGGACGGGACCAAATGCCTTAGGATCTCTCCTTTATAGTCCATGGGATGGTTCAGGGAGTCAAGTTTAGGTACTCTCAGTTTATCTATACTAACTTACTTGCAAACTTGGACTCCTTAGAGTATTATATGTTCCCAAGATATGTTCAATACATTCTTAACTGTGAACTGGGCTCACGGTTAAGGGGAACAAATAATATTCTTAAATTGGGACAGATGAAGCCCGTCATCTTCAAAAGAATGAGAAAGCCCACTGTTGGCTTCTTTGGGGTAGTTATAGCCCTGGTCCCAAAAATGTTAGAGCTCATTGCTCAAGGTGACAACCTAGTAGCACCAACTAGTGTTGAACCCACACCTTCTACTTCCCAACCACCTTAATAGCCACAATCACCCTCACATACAAACGAAAACACAAACGGACCCCTACTCAGACTATTCAGTTTGTGGAGGCCCCCATATACTTAACCACATAGGAAGAAGTGGACACTAGACCTCCCATTTCTCCTGACGAGCAAACCACTCCCATTCCTTCTATGATCAGTGCTAAGGTTTCTCATGCTCAGCCTGTTGAGCTCATAAACCAAACTGCCTTAAGCCATTAATCTGAGTCTTAACACATAGGTGATCAACCTTCAGGGGACAGTTACCACCCCAGCCTTTAGATTTTAACCAACCAATCCCCAACCTTGACTTCTATACTGATGAAAATCTAGGTTTCATGAGTATCATGATTCTCTCTTCTTTATCCCTACTCAAAGAGAGATGAATGCTCCTAATTCTCCTACTTCTATCCCACATCAGTCACCTACAACTGAGGTGGACACTTCTGAACATGTTCAAGATGTCCATATGGAAAAGGCTCTTACTTTTGAAAGTGATTACATCATTAAGACCTCAACCATGGCAACTCAGCCCACTGACTTCTCAACTGAGGCCGTCAGTGATCAGAGGAAAACCAACAGCCAAGAACCTAAAGCAGGTGATAAGATGGAGGACTCTGATCCAATCATCTCATCCCCAATGATTCTTCTGATGAAGATGAGGGGAATCTAAGACTAAAGGTGCAACAACTGTCTACAACATGCACATATTTAGTCTCCAAGGTTAGTCACCTTGAATCTCAGGTGACTACCTTGCAAAAACAGGGTCAATGATCAGCAAGTTGAGATTTCATATCTTAAGGACAAACTAGCTAGGAGACCTTTAAGAGGAGTTCAACCAGGAACACAAGAACCCATGAAGGTGATTGACCTGACTCCTAGCTCACCTATGCAAGTGGGTGATGCTACCAAAAAGGGGGAGAAAGTCATCACTATCATAGAAGTTGGGAGTTCTTCAGAGAGTATGGACATTGAGGACTCACCATCCTCACTTGCACTTGTGCCTACTAAGCAAATTCCTCAAGTTCATATTGATATGGACTCAATAGACTCCCTAATACAGAGTCTGTTTGAGGAAGGGATACCACGGGCTATGTCATCTCCACCATCTTCCAATCATATCATTAGGTGGAGGTATGACATCAACAGAAAAGCCCTCATCATTCTTAGAGTTCAAGAGCAACAAGAGATCTTCAACTTTCACACCTTGAACTTCTATGAAAGTCTGGATTTAGTCACAATGCCACATGTCAATCCAAACCAATCAAGACAAGCTGACAGAATAGATCAAAGAATCCAAGACAGGATCATTGCAGAGTTCATCTTCAGAAAAAGACTAAGGCAATTAGGCTATACCATCATGCAACTAGATGTTTAGGCAGACCCTATGATTAGTTTAATAGGAGAAACCTTGACTAAAGGCCCTGTGATAGAACCTGAGAGCCATGTCCCATCAACATCAACTGTTGCAGTGATCCATACCCTTTTTGAGACACCTGCTAGTGAAGACGTTTCTCAACCTCTCTCTGGCCAGAGCTCAGATGCTACATCAAGCAATGAAAGCCAAAGCTCTCTCCACCCTGAGTCACAAAGGTATGTGAGTGACAAAGAGAAAAGAAAGATGACATCTAAGGAGATTGAGGAGGAGGAGAAAGAGAGGAAAAGGAAGCTGAGGGGAGAAAGTTCATCTTCTGCATCTGCAATACTCATGGAGACTGCAATCAAGGATGTCCCTAGACCAAACACTCAGGATGATGAGTTGAGGGCAGTCAGGATAAACTACTTGCAGACTAGGAACTAGTCATTGACAATGTCATTTCTCTCCCCTTGGATGAACTGAATGAACTGGTTGACATAGAGAGGTCAAAGGAGAAGAAAGAGGCAGAATATGCAGAGTTACTGGTTCAAATGAAAGAAGATAGAAGAAAGAAAAGATTATATAAGCATATTCCTACTCTCTCCCCAGTTCAAGAAAGTCCTGCACATGAGGATGTGGTTCAACAACAACCTCAGGTAGATAAAGAAGAAGACATGATCAAGATGATCTCACAGGCCTCTATCAGGCAGAAGCACTTCTTCCCTTATCCTATGACTATGTTGAGTTTGAGTATCTCAAAAAACTCAAACTTGAGATAGTCAAGGAAAGAAAGACAACCAAAAGAAAGCTAAGGGAAGAAGCTGCTAAGTCAAGAGCCATCATTCAAAAGAATATGAAGAAGTCTGCCGACAGGCAGAGGATAATGAGCTTCTTGAAGCTGTATGGATTCTCCGGAAGGAGACTTGGCCCTATGTCTCTATCCACTATGGATGAGCATATCAGGGTGGTCAAGCAGAAGATAAAGAGTGGACAGCTCATTGACTTATACTCCCCTCCAAGTCAAGCTCCACCTGAAGTGCAGGTTAAGGTTGAACAACCAGAGACAACAACCCGGACCTCCTGCTGAATCTCAGCAAGCTTTATCTTCTGATCCACAACAGGTTCAACCTCCCTCTCCTTCTGAACCTGTCAGAGAGGAAGTCCCAACTGAGAAAGACAATGAAAATCAATCAGGTGTTGCATGCTAGTCTTCTCAGTTAAAAGGATCAAAGAGAAAGAAGAGGATTGCTTCAAAGCCAAAGTCAAAGAAGAAGAAGGATGAATCAATCAGGTGTTGCATGCCACCTTTTCTAAACAATCAGGTGTTGCATGCCACCTTTTCTAAACCTCAGAATGAATCAGAACATACTGAGGATGTGCAGCCAGATGATGCTACATCAACTGCAATTGAAATAGCTCCTCTAGCATCAGGAAGACCCATCTTGTCCTGGACATATACCACAAATCCGGAAAGATGGCATGTCGTCAGAGATCAAGGCATTTGGGATGTCTACAGATGGCAAGACATGTTTCAGTTGCCTCTGCATGATCTCTTTGATTTGAGAAGACATTTTAACAGTCTGAAGGATCCTGATCACCTCATGAAGAAAGAAATGGTGATTATCCTAATGAGGAGTGTTGTTATCTAAAGTCTACTAGTGTTTTGGTAGCATCAGCCTAGGGGGAGTTTGTAGAGAGTATGTCATGAGACTGATGCAATCCAAACACCCAAAGTCTCTCCTACATGCTGCACAAGTACATTGAAGAATAATGCTTTGGAAGTTTCACACATGCAATAGAAATACTCTAAGTGTGAAATCTTCCAAAGCCAAGACCAATATCTTCTGAAGCCAAAGATGAAGTCTTCCGAAGCTTTAGAGACAAAGTCTTCCGAAGCTTAACACTTGAAGACAAATTTCTTTTGAAGACTTTTGATAACATGCGTTATCTGATGTATTTTTCCATAAAGCTGGACCCTTTTCCACTGTAAATCTGTAAAGTCACCAACTTACATGAGTTGGTGAAAAGGTCCATGCTTTTGGTAATTGTACATTGAGGTCTTGAATCTGTAACTTTCTACTTCATGTACGTTATCCTTTTTGTAATAGATAAGGATGTGAGCTATGGCATGTCATAGTCATTAGTCAAAAGACAATCTGCCTTTTGACTCTACAATTGATTTTGTTTTGTAAGTGACCCCCTTCACCGGTCTTGCATTGTTGTTGAGGTCTGAAGTTAACCCATTTGGTGTGGTATTCCTTCTTTAATGCCGCCTCAAACCAACGTGACATCTTTCTTGGATTAGCATATAGTAGAGCTAAGCATGCTAGTCAGTTGAGCTCAAAAGCAGGAAGAGTCTTTAGATGATGAGGATATCTGAAGTACCCAATCCCCTTCACTCTCTTAACAATAAACACGTCCAAATCTTCAAAATATGCCCACGCTTTGATCTTTCCAGACACTTTCTAGTGACGTTTGACTCTACACAGCTTTGTGTAGGCATTCTACTTTTAGGGGGCGTGCTGGGCTTTCATCTTAGCAAAACAGACTGCCCATTCAGCTTTCTTGAGATCAAAGTTTTCATCTAAAGCTTGGGCGGTGCTCTCTTCTTTCTCTTTTTCATTTTCAACTTCATTTAACTTCTTAAAAGTACCACTGTTGAATGTTTCACCCAAGTTAGGAATAACATTTCCGTCCAGATCAATGTACTGAGGGTAATGATCAGCAGTGACGTCCTCTATCTCGATTTCATCAACATCGTTAAGCTCATCATCACTTGCCACATCAGTTGTAGGAGCATCTTTGACCAACTCATCTGAGATGCTCATCCATCAGGTCGTGTATGATCTCTCCCTCCTCTAGCATGTAGCTCATTGACCTTCTAACCATCCCCTACAAGTCAAGAATCATGGTTAATTGAGTCTTGACCTGCTGAAGGGGTTCGACATCAAATTCATCAGTCTGTTGAGTTTCATCTGTTTGATTAGGCATTAAGCATATCACACGTAAGTCGTTTAATAAAACATTACAAGAGTTTTAAATACAAAACATATAATCACTACTTTTATCTTGATCCTTATGTTCTTCAGTAGGAGGAGTAGAGGATGAGGCTCCTTGATCTTGACTATGTTTGGTCCGCCTCTCTTGAGCTCAAGGAGAGGCTGATGCAGCAGCAACACCTTCCTGGTCATCCTCGTCCTCTCTATCTTTTCCGCTCGTTCCATCTTCTCCAACATCCTCCTTACTGTCAACTTCATCCTCCTCCTCCTCCTCCTCCCCATCATCATCATCATCATCACCATCTTTGTTCTTCAGTGGCTCAGACTTTGATCCTTTTTGCTTTAGGAGTATCTTCTTGTTTTTCTTCTCCAATTCCTCAATCCTCTTTACTCATGCCAAAACCAGCTCATTTTGACTTGTAAGCGCATGGTGGGCACGGCTTAAAGCCCTCTCGTACTGAGCACTCTTCTCGCTCAGATGCACTATCTGCTTAGCTTGTGTAGCATTCACCTCCATCATGTTGTTTAGCTGTGAAGCCCTTAGCTCATCAGTGGTAAGCAGCCTTAGCACAATGCTATTTAGGTTGGCGAGTTGTTTTTCTAACCTGATGTGCGGTAGAGTGGGTCCTATGGTGAATGTAGAGTGGATGGAAGGACCTGCATGATGGTTGGTGGTGGGGGTAGTGGATGTG
The DNA here is from genome assembly GCA_018326385.1 of Flaveria bidentis. NCBI lineage: Eukaryota > Viridiplantae > Streptophyta > Magnoliopsida > Asterales > Asteraceae > Flaveria > Flaveria bidentis. The sequence continues at coordinate 13,846 of BJCM01015576.1, forward strand.
GTGAATATGGGAGGTGGAATATGAGTGGGATGTGGTGGAATGGTTGTGGTAGTGGTGGTGGTTGGAGTGATAGAGGCTGTGGGAGACGTGGTGGTAGTAGTGGTGGTAGTAGTGGTGGTTGTAGTGGTGGTGGATGGAGTAGTGGTAGTTGTGGTGGCTGTAGTGGTGGGTGTGACAGTGGCGGTGGTGTCTAAAGAAGTGATCAACATAAATCTGGGCCTCTTGCTCTTCGTCCTGTAAGGTTGGGCCATCCACTTCTTCCTTGAGCACTTGGCCACAAATGCTCTCCTTTGGTTGTTAGGCTGGTCAGGGGTGTAAGAAGGATCTATGACATCAGTAGCGTCACCCCTAGACTCGGCCTAGCGTCCACCAACCACCATAATCCCTCCCTTAGTGGCCATGACCCGGCTCCTGACCGTCCGTACCAGAGGCTCATCATCTGTCTTCCCTTCTTCCTCTATTAGAAAATCCAAGTGGATAGCAGCTTGCTTAGATCCACCTGGAGTAGAAGAAGTACTAGGGGGGAGGTAGTAAAGATATAGTAGTTGTATTGGTGGCCCGTGAAGTACTGGGACCTGCATCTCCCCCACCTTGACCGTCATCTTGGTCATCATCATCGTAATCGTCATCGGATGTGGTAGCCATGAATGGCTCAGTATCTGAATCACTATCATCGTGAAGCCACCTCTTACGAGAGGGCGCCACGTAGTCCTCATGGGCCAGGTGCCCAAACAATCTCCTGACAGGGGGCTTCACCTACTTCCCCCTGTATACTCTCATCCTGCCTAAGCTGGTATCATCCATCACCTCAAGCACCACTGCATCATCTCTCTCCTTTGGCAGCATAGGAAGATTCTCATCTATGATCATCTGTAAGAAGCGTGGATACATACAGATGCCTTCGTTTCTTTTAGCCTCAAGGTTTCGATCAGATAAGAGAAGATCATGTGAGAGAAACTAAATGAGTGGTTCAGTACCAATGCAACATATGCATTCTGGATTTGGTAGGATAGCTCGTCAAATCCTCCACGCATGGAGGCTATGCACTTCAAGATCACATGTGCCAAATACTTCAACTGAGGGCACATGTTGCTCTTGTTCAGTATGCTGACATTTATGTCACCGACGTACTTGATCCTCATGAAGCATCCCCGGACAGTCAGGGGATATAGCATAGTTGGGTAGGCTCCGTCCTCACCCAGATCTAAGACCTGCCTAAAATTAGCCTCAGTAATCTCAATCTCTTAACCAAAAATGGAGCTCTGTATACGGTACGGCTCAACGGACCTATTTACCCTGGCGCTTTCCTAGAAGACCAGCAGAATGGATCTGTAAGGTGTGAAGGGGACAGAGATAGCCTTGAAGATCATAGATCTGCACAGAAAGGAAATAATCCCAGTGAAGTCAGAAGCATTCCTGGATGAAGCATCAACGTGAGAACATATGTTGTTCTTAGTTTTCATAGTCCACATATCAACCATGTTGCTGCAACACAAGAGACATATACGTTAGATTAATGCATTAAAGAAGACAGTTGAAACTTAAGCTATTTTGGATCAGTTTGTTTCAATCGTGCGATTGACCCATACGACCAAGTTTAGTCGTTCGATTGAGCCTGTGGCTGAGTTCAGTCGTGCGATTAAGCTTTCGATTCAACTGGGTCATGTGTTAAGCCATGCGGTTGAGTAAGTCGTGTGACTGAGTTACCGAATGATTCATTCGTGCGATTGAATCACACGTGTGGCTCAATCGTGCGACTGAAGTTCATTCGGAGTGTCTATTAGCATATGACTCTGTTCGACACTCTGACTTCGAATCTTGGGCAAAACTTGATGTTAGACGTCGTGTTTAGACTCATTTGACTCGCAAACACTCTAAATAGCACCTAATGTCCTTTAAATCAACTATTTTGTTCATTTAAGTGGTCTTTTTGAGTAGTTTTACTGATTTCATGATTTTAACCAATTCGGTTCAAATAGGGTTTGATTTCACCATGCATTTTGTTCGATTTCAGTCACAAAGTACCAATAGATGATTAGCACAACCGTTAGAAACACTATCAATGAGTAATCAAGGCAAATGAAATTTTAGTAGATTCTTTGCATATGAGATGTGTTTGTGAGTTGATGGGTGGTAAGGAATATGACCTAACAACCCTAAATTTATAGTGTTTTAAAGTACAGTTGTGCGATTGGACCCATACTCATGTTTCAATCGTGTGACTGAACCCATACTCATGCTTCAGTTGTGCGACTAAATCCGTACTCATGCTTCAGTCGTGCGACTGAATCCATACTCATGCTTCAGTCGTGCGACTGACTCATACTCCTTCATCCATTCGTATGATTGGCTCAATCTTATGGTCCAATTGCATGGATGTCTCATACTCATGGTCTAGTCGTGTGACTTGCTCATACTTATGATCTAGTCGTGTGACTTGCTCATACTTATGATCTAGCCATGTGATTGGCTCATACTTATGGTCAAGTCGTGCGACTAGCTCATACGTATGGTCTAGTCGTGCGATTGGGTCATACTTATAGTCCACTCGTGCGATTAGCGCATACTTATGGTCCAATCGTGCGATTGGCCCATACTTTTGATCCAATCTTGCGACTTGTTCATACTTATGGTTTGACCTCACACACTTTCATACACTTTAAATTTTACATTTTGATATTGAACATTATGATCGATGATCATCTCAGACATGACCTTTTAATTAAAAATATTTGATCACCTTAGACGTGATCCTTTTAATTTTAAAGCTTGATTTGTCACCTCAGACGTGACCCGTTTTAATTTTGAACATCTTGGTCACCTCAGACGTGACCCCTTTTGAGTGAGTGATTCTTAGATTAAGTCTAGTAGTAGAGTCCGACATCTACGTAACAAATTACTAGAAAACAAAAAAATTGAAAACATTTTTAAATTTAGAACAAAATAGGACATGTTTTTGTATTTTTTGATTCGATATGAAATTAAACCTATTAGAGTACTTCTAACCGATTTTACTTCCTGCACAACACAACTTGAAGTTAATTTTATCATTTCTGGAACGATTCATTATGGAATCATATAGGGATATCAGAATCATTTGGGACATTTTAATAAACCATTTTGATGCTTGATTCTTGTTTTGACCGAGAGTCAATAGCAGTTTTAAGAAATCATACTAGACCTATAAGTTGCACACAATGATTTTGACTATCCAGAACTACAGCTCACGATGATTTTTAGTATACTTGTTCAATTAAATCCATACACAGATTTTTGACACACAATGGTGATGAGTTAAGGTTTAATAATTTTAACAAGCAGTTGTGGATCCCATGCTTATATGGTAATCAACACTCCTTAGGAGATTTTTGAGTGGTCTATAGGTATATTTCAAGAAGAGACTATTCTAAGAGCTTTCAATGAGATGCAAAGCCTCAGGTCACTGCCATCGCACAACAGAGAGTTGCAAAAAACAATGAATTCTAGAATATTTAGGTTTTACTTATCCTCATGTTAGTGCCACCGCACAACAGAGAGCCACACAACCTATCTTCTTGTTAGAGCATTTATTTTTTCTTTTTGTACATAACGCACCAACAACATAAGTTATTAGCTTGATTGCATTTAGCATTTTTCCATGTGCTTTGCTCATTTTTATGGTCATCCACACACATTTGTGGCATTAATTTTGTTCCTCGCCAATTATTGGATTTGCGTTGATTGTGTTAATCAGGGATAATATGGGAACCCATAGCAAATTAAACAACTTAGTTTGAATTTTAAACCACCAATGAGATCTACTCATCTATTGTGTTGAATCTACCGACACATCATATAATGAACTAGCAACCTCTAGGTCTACTTTCTCTTTGTTATCTTAGTAGCAGACTAGTTTTACTATCATTTTTCCTTCTATTTTACTTAGACTTCTCAGACTTATACTTTGAATTTTGCATCTTTATCATTTAAAATTTTTTAAGGTCCCAACCAATTTGTTCCCTGCGTACTATCATTTTTCATAAACGTTGAATCTGAATGACAGATTTGATTTTATTTCTTTTAGCTAAGCTTCCCTCCTCCTCGGTATTTTAAGTAATTAAATACTGCATGAATTAAATACTAAACTAAATTATTCTCTCCCTAATATTCTAAAACCAAAAATCTTTTTTGTGTTTTGGTTTTTTAATAGAAAGGAAAATAAATAAAAATAAAATAAAAGACATATAAAGACCATGTCGGACTACGCACTTTCTTCTTCTAGAATCACATCACTTTTCTTTTTCACGCTATTAACCTCTAAAAGATATAAAAACCTAGGTTTATCAAATGCTTTAGTGTAGAGATCGGCGCGTTGAAAATCCGTATTTATTTTAACGACATTGATTAAGTGTTTTTCAAAATAGTCACGTATAAAGTGATATTTAATACCGATGTGTTTAGTTTTAGGGTGTTGGACCGGAATTTTGGTGACAACAATAGTAGCAGAATTATCAACAAAAATAGGGGTGTTAGAAAATTGCATCGTAGTCACGCATTTGTTGTTGAATCCAGATGATTTATGAACAGCAACATGCAGCAGCAATGTATTCAGCTTCACATATTGACAGAGCAACGGAGGTCTGCTTCTTACACAGCCAGGTGACTAACCGTCTACCAAAGAACTGACATCCCGCTTATGTTGACTTGTAATTCATATTGCAACCTCCATAATCCGAGTCACTATACGTTGTAAGTTCAAAGTCATTGTCATGAGGATACCACAACCTGAGTGTTGGAGTACCCTTAAAATAACAAAAAATACTTTTGACCCCGATGAGATGATTTGCTTTTGGTTTCACCTGATATCTAGAGCACAGACACATTGCGTACATGATATCAGGACATGAGGCTGTGTGGTACATGAGAGATCCGATCATTCCCCTGTACATGGTGGCATCAACCAGATCACTATTTTCGTCGGGTGCCACGTCATGGATTTTGGCAAGTGGAGTTCTATCAGTTGAAGCATTCTCCATGTCGAATCAACTGAGGATATCACCTACATACTTGGTCTGATGTAGGAAGATTCCCTTTTGTGTCTAATCCACCTGTAAGCCGAGAAAGAACTTCATCTCTCCCATGGCACTCATTTCAAATTTTGCTTTCATTACAGATTCGAATTCTTAACATAATTCTTCATTTTTAGAACCGAAGATTATGTCATCAACATAAATCTGTACCAATAGTAAATCGCCATCTTTTTCTTTGATAAACAATGTACAGTCTATCACTCCTCTGTGAAAACCGTGTTTCACAACATGAGTTGAGATTTTTTCATACCGGGCTCTAGGGGCTTGATGGAGCCCGTAAAGAGCCTTGTCCAATTTGTAAACTCCATCCCGATGATAAGGATCCTCAAATCCTTCAGGTTGACTGACATAGACCATCTCACAGATTTCAACATGAAGGAATGCACTATTCACATCTAGTTGATAGACTTTACTCTTCATGTAGGATGCATAGGCCAGAAATATACGTATTGCTTCCATCTTTGCCACCGGTGCAAATACTTCATTGTAATCTATACCTTCGACTTGTCGAAATCCTTGAACTACAAGTCGAGCCTTATTTCTTATTATTACTCCTTGGTCATCTTTCTTGTATTTTAGCATCCATTTAGTACCAATTACCTTAACACCTTTTGATTTGTCCAGAAGGGTCCATACTCCTAATTTCTTGAACTGTAGGAGTTCTTCTTGCATTGCACCGACCCATGCCTCATTTTTTAAGGCTTCATACACATATTTTGGCTCAAATTGAGATATAAAACATCGATATGCGCCATCGTGAAGATATCCCTTTTCCATTACCGAGGCATAATCAGCCGAGTATAGATGATTTCTAGTCTGTACTCCCGATCTAACATCCCCAATGACATTGTCCAAGGGATGATAAACATTTATCCAGGATTCAGGAGTGGTGGGGACAACTACCTCATTATCCAGATTGTGAAACCCAGGTTCAGTATCTGAAGCTGTTGGAGTATGAGGTTCCGACATGTTAGAGGCATTAGGATGTGATGCTTGTGTACTTTCATTAGTGGGAACCTGTTCCTCCTGTTCCACATTTGTAGTCTCAACTGCTTCGTCATCAGAAGATGAGTCGCTTACATCAAGTGCTCCCTCTAAAGGATTAGAGGAATCATCTAGTGGAATCGATGTTGTTGAGTCTTGTGGTAGTGTGTTTAGAACACCATACATCATCCTATCTGACAGCTCATCATCAATGGGAGAAAGAGGTAGATTGAAGGATTTAAAGAATCCCTCATAGTCGAAGAAGAAGGAGGGCCCTTTTCCAGCAGGGGGTGGAGAATCTTTGAACATCAACATTGCACCACACTTCTATCTGACCCATTGAGTTGTTATAAACTCTCTTGTCTAGTATGTTGTATCCAAGAAAGATACCTTCTTCTACCTTCTCACAAAACTTTCTTGTCTGAGTTTTCTTTAGCAGCATGCATGGTGCGCTAAACGGTTCTAGATACTCCACGTTGGATTTACATCGCTGAAGCAGTTCATAACATGTTTTCCCATGTCGTTTGACCACTAAGACTCGATTGAGTGCATAACAAGCATTAGCCACCGCCTCATTCTAGAATTGAATAGGAAGTTTCAAGTCAGCTAGCATCGTCCTGGCAGTTTCTCTCAAGCTCTGATTCTTCCTTTTAGCAACACAATTCATCTGTGGAGTGTAGGCAGAAATAAATTGATGTACAATTCCTTTCTCTCTCTATAGTATGCCTCCATCAACTAATTCTTGAACTCAGTTTCATTGTCTGATTGGATATGTCTTACTTTCATCTTGTAGAGTGATTCCAAAGTAGCAACAAGTTTTTTGAATGATTCAAAAGTTTCTGATTTGTCTTTCAGAAACATCACCCAGGAGAACCATGAGTAATCATCTATTACTACAAAGCAATACAGATCACCAGCAATGCTCTGTGAAATGACAAGGCCAAACAGATCCATGTGTAGAAGTTCAAGAGGAAGATCAATTGTATGAACTTTCTTTGCCTTAAGAGCCTTCTTGGTCTGTTTCCCTTTCTTTCATGCTACACAAAAATCCAGAAGTTGGAAGTTTTTGACGGTTACTCAATTCACTAAATCGTTTTGTACCAAGTGATTCATCTTCCTCGGATTAATGTGTCCCATTCTCCTATGCCAGGAGATTGAGTCCTTCTTAGTTGCCTTTGACAAGAAGCATTTAACCATGTGATCAGTTGTGGAGGCTTTCGATAGATCCAAGACATAAAATTCATTGTATCTTGAAGTTGAAATAAGAACTTTATCCTCCTCAATCACATAGTCCTTCTTCAACATGTAGCACTTCTTTTTGTCAAATACAACTTTAAATCCTTTATCACAGATCTGGGAAACAGAAAGTAAGTTGTTCTGTAGTTGTTGAACGTAGTTGACCTTGTCAAACTTAACTTT